>PVKM010024742.1:0-20351 GCA_004027735.1 Carollia perspicillata
ATCTGGGTTAGAAAAAAAGCTACAGAAGACTCTACTGAGAAAACCACTGGGGAAAACTGAATGTGAACTATGTGTGAGCCAGTACTGGCTCAGTGTGGAATTTCTCGGATGTGACTGTGGGATTACGGTTATGTCCTTAGGACATACATCTCAAGTATTTAGGAGTGAAGTATGAGGATGTTTGCTACAGATCTTCCAAAAAAGGATTACTGATAAACAATAAAACGTGTGTGTATGTGTGTAAAAGAGAAAGACAAAATGCAGAAAGAGAGAGAAATCAGTGTGGAAAAATATTAATTGGTAAATTAGGTGAAGAATATACAGGTGTTCACCCAAAGACTTTTTCAATTTTGCTGTGAATCTAAAAAAAATATCAATAAGTTGGAGGGTAAAGCTCTTGAATGAATGAATGAACAAATGATCGATCAAAGAAAGAAAGGAAGGAAGAGAGAAAGATGGCACTAAAGAAAACCAACTTCTTGGCCGCCCTCCCACGCCAAAACATAAACCCCAAAACAAATTCTAATGACAGTGGTTACTTTAGAGAAGACAAAAGGTCCCCAAGGGTCCAACTAAGAATGAAGTCTACCCAAACATCCTAGCAATAAAAACAAAGTCTACCCTATACCAGTTTCCAACACTGCCACTTATGCTCACCATGTTTCTCTTCCACAAGGACAGTAAGTTAAGAAAAAGGTTTCTAGATATAGGAGTTAAAACTCATGTCCTAGAGTCTGGCCAAAGCCAATGTAAAACCACGCTCAAGTCTAAGGCTAATAAAAGTGGAGGCAGGCCATGTCTACGCCGTAACAGAGACTCATTTACTCACGTGGAGCAGAAGAACAGCAGCGAGAAACGACTGGCCCTGGCAGTAACCAATCTCTTCATCATACACAGAATAAGCCTGAAAAAAAAAAATCATGAAGTGTGAATGAATGCAGTCACTCGTAGGCCACAGCTGCCCTATAGGACCTTGAACACAAGAACCTGGAAGATGCTGCCCACACTCCACTGCGGCATTCTGATGGTCAATGAATAATGCAAACATTTCTCTCCAATCCCATTTTTTATTTTACAAAAAATAAATCTGTCACCACACTACCTTCTGTTGCCAAGGAGCAGGGAAGGTTAAGCAAACACCACTTTGGTACTAAAAAAAAGGTCATCATATCTCCTTGTCTTTGCTCATGCATTTTCCTCTGTCTGAAAAATATGCTCTTCCTTCAAGTTCCAAACACATTCCACTCCCCCAGAATTCCCTCTCCTTTCAGTGCTTCTATGGTACTTGCTACAGGTGTATGGTTGGTACAGCCCTTACCTCACTGCATTTTAAACGTCCATCCTCTCCCTGGATTGGGAGCTCCTCAGGGGCTGGGGTGATGTCCTAGTCAGCCTAGCCAGCGCCTCACACATAGCAGGAACTCACTAAACACTGTTAATGTTATTCATCTTCTTTCTGGGAAAAAGTCTTTTGGCAAAGACAATAAAATACAATTCTTTCTATGGTGCCAGTAATAACTTTTCTGATAAGAGGGACTACTCTGAAACTGTTTGTGGGTTCCTCTGGAATTCTTATTTTGTATTTTTCTGGGCAGTGGTGGATTACTACCCGTCTCTCTGAACATGATCTGTAACATATAACATTCCTTGTGGTTTACTCTTCGGTTGTTTAGCTGTTTTCCAGGGTCTTGTTTTTATGATTAATATTTCTAGTTCTCATGTAAGTTGTGGTGGAAAGGGGAATTCCTATAGATTCAAGATGCTATTTCCTGCCCTGGCTGATGTAGCTCAGTGGATTGAATGCGGGCTGTGAACCAAAGGGTCGCCAGTTTGATTCCCAGTCAGGGCACATGCCTGGGTTGCAGGACAGGTCCCCAGTGGGGGCCACGTGAGAGGCAACCACACGTTGATGTTTCTCTTCCTCTCTTTCTCTAAAAAAATAAATAAATCTTAAAAAAAAAAGATGCTATTTCCTGTCTGACAAATTTATTTCTAATACATCTCCTTTTATTGTCCATTTATTTTTTCATGCCAAGGTTCCTCTGTGTCCCAAGAAAACTATTTAGAATTGGGTATGTTTAGAGTGCAGACCATTTAGTAGAATGTTATGCCAATGCTTATTAAATGAAAATTAAGTCAACATATAAATACACAGGTTTTATCATTAGATTTTGGTGAAACTCTAGCTTTTAAATACACATGACGTAATCATGCATTCATAAATTCAGGTAAGGTTCACTATAATCCCCATTCTATCCATTTCATTAAAGCTTCTCTGACGACAGGCCCACAGAATGAGAAACACGTGCTTTCTCAAAGACAAGGGGTGCACCGGGCTTAGAAACAGCCTGTCCACAAAATGACGAGGCACCACTCAAATCTGTAAAAATTAACAACGGTCAAAATTGCTAGTAACATATGCAAATGCAGCCCGATGTCTGTGAAGGTGTCAATCAGCAGCCGATGGGTCAAGAGAGAACACAGACTTCAGAGCCAGAGCCAGGCTGACCTCCCACGACAGCTAATGTCTAGGTTTAGGTCTTAAACTCTTACTCATATTCTTTACTTGTAAGATGAGAATAATAATGGTATTTATAACACAGAGCTGACCTGATGTTCTCAGCCCTCTCAGCTTAATCAATTATGCACTAAGATGAAAACGTATTGATTTTTTTTAAGACTGGAGGGGAGCATATTTTCCAGGCCCACGGAGAAGCCTGAAGGAATGCCTACCCGCAGGAAAGTACATGACACGTTTGGGAAATGATGGAATATAAGGTTCATGGAGGCCGCAAAACTACGGAGAAGAAAGGGCATTTCATTACTCCAATGTTTAGTGCCAAGCCCTGTGCCACCTGCTGCACGAGCTAACATAGGTCAGCAGCGCTTCCTGCCCTTGAGAACGTCCCAGTCCAGTGGAGCGGTGTGGCAAGTGAATCAACCGGAGTACAGTGAGAAGTTCGACGCGGTGAAGACACAAAATATTTAGGGAATGAGCCAGGATATATTGTAAAGTGACTTTAATGCTAAGCTAAGGAATTGAGGACTAGGAAATAAACTAAAAAATTTTTATTTCATTCTGTGGGTTATGGGGAAGTGTTAAAGGCTTCAGTGGGGACCAATGAAGTAGTTCAATTCTGAGTCCAACAAAGAGAAAAAAATAGGCTAGAACCCAAAGGCAGAAAGACTAATGCAAGGTGGCATTTGTAAAAGTGCCGGCACCATGTGACAGAGGCTCGTGCCAGCACAGTGGACAGAGAGGAAAGTGTGGCTGCAAGACACATCAGTCATATCAAACTCCACGTGGCCAGAGGGAGGAACTCAAAACCAACAGAGATGTGACTGTATCTTCAGCAAAACCACAGCACGGGGGAGAAGGAAGACTGTTTTTAATTGAAAGAGAGAGAACAACTAAACATAATGTGGATATCGCTGAATCCTGATTCTAACCAAGCTGTAGCCACTTAGGGAAATCCGAGTAAGGAGTAGCTACTCCTTACTGGGTGACACTGATGGCGACTGGGAGAACTGCGTGAGGTCCCAAGGTGCCTACTCTGAAGGAGACTGGGTCACCATTGTCCTATGTACAATGTTTCTTGTATCTGCTTCCATAAGTGTCTCTATTTTTCATAGTGCATGGTTGAATACCTTCTGGGCAGACCTTGTATTTAATTATACTATTCAACTTTTATATATGTCTGAATATTTTCATAGAATTTTCACAACACAGCTGTCCCTCAGTATCCACAGAGAACTGGTTCCAGGACTCCCCTGAACATCAAATCTGCAGATGCTTGAGTCCCTTATGAAAAATGATGCAGTGTTTACCTAGAACCTGCGTTTGCATATAGGCTACAGCAGGGTATGTCTACACACCACTTCATTCTCCTGGACTCAGCGTGATGCTAGGGGCATGGCGAATTCAAGTTTTGGTTTTGGGGGCTTTATGGGTTTCCCCTAAATCTCTCTGATTTGCCGTTGATTGAATCAGCACATGTGACACCTGCAGACACGGACTGGGAGGCTGAGTGCAAAACTGAAGCTTTGGGGGAGACAGCGCACAGCACAGTGATGACGGGACGAGCGCCTCTGTCTCGGGGTGAGACCTGTGTGAGGAGCAGGCAGAGCTGATGTAATGAGGGAGTGAGCAAAGGTGTGAAAGAAGTGAGAGTGCAACCAGGGGCTGAGAAGTCAAGAGCAGAGAGAGCTGCACAAAGATCAACTACGGCACAGCGGGGTCAGAGGCCGTGAGCACAGGGCTTCCCTTCTGGGAAGCTGGACTGGCTGCTTATGGAAGTGCAGGTGAGCAAGGGCTATAAAAGGATGACCAGAGGAGAGAATTTAACCAAAATCATAGTATTGTGCCTCTCAAGGGGAAATTAAAATTAAACTCAAGAAGCATTTCTCTAAATTCCAACTGCCCTTATAGTTTAAAGCACCTTGTTTACCATTGGAGAATCACCTGTTACTTCTAGCCTGTTCAAAAACCAGTTGCTTCCTTTGCCTTTCCAATCATAACATTTAAGTTCCTTAAGGACAGGTCTTGTGCCTCCACTGTGGTTCGCATGTAGATGTTAAACAGGTACCTGATTAGCCTTGGGGGAAGAGACACAGGAACAGCAAGGCTGAAGAACTCTGGTCTCAACTCCTCCTTTTGGCTCTGAAGTTACCAAAATCTACTAGAAAATGTGTTACCGAAGTTGAACAGTATATCATTTTCTTTGTGGTTTCCAGGCACACACCTCTTGACAGACACCAGTATTTCCCAGCATTTATTACGCTGCAGGGTTAAAAGTCCGCATGGATGGGCATCGGCACTTGCTACTATTAGACGTGTCCTAGGTGTCAAGTTCATCCCCTTGTGCGCACTGAAGAGGAGCTTGCAATGTTACAGAGCTCAACTGGTTTCACAAAACCAGTTTCTGAAAATCTAAATGTGGAGCCAGGGGACGGTCCTCGAAAGCCCTGATTAAAAGGGTCAAAGGAGCCCTACCATTTTACTAACAATTCCTGTTCGTTATGGCCTAAAATTGTGTTCTTATCTTTGATTTTACAAAGCCTTTCTCTCCTTTTTTTTCCATTCGTGAACATCAAATACAAATTACATGCTAGTTACCTTTTGCATAAACTTAAAGAACCAGACTGACCATTCAAAACTGAGTCTTCTTTTTTGACATGAAATACCTTGCATATTTTATATAAAGAATCTTGTCCATCTCCTCCTGTGTCCTTAAAGTAGTCATGGGCTGGGAATGTCCGGTTAATATCCCGGGTGATAGCACTGTCCTGGGGAGACTCCTGTGAAAACATGAGCAAGAAAAGGCTTAGTGATCAACCGTGTACCTATCTATTCATGTAACCTATTTGTTACATGTTTCTACAACAAGGGCTTCTCATTCACATGCTGCAGGGACATACACGACAGCGTCTGTCTAGAAGGTATCCAGCCATGTAATATGAAAAATAGAGACATTTAATGAACAAGCTACAAGACACAAGAAACACTGTACACAGGACAATGACACCTTAGTCCCTTTCAAAGTAGGCGCCTTGGGACCTCACACAGTTCTCCCAATTGCCATCAGCCACCCCATCGTATTTTCTTGAATCTCATGGATGGTCTGAAATCTCTTCCGTTTCAAAGATGAGTTTAGTTTTGGGAAAAGTCAGAAGTCACAGGGTGCCAAATCTGGGCTGTAGTGGGGCTGAGTCACCTGGGTGATTTGATGTTTTGCCAAAAAACTCTGCATGAGATGTGATGCATGAGAAGGTACGTTGTTGTGATGAGGCTGCCCAGCATTAGTTGCCCATAGCTGCGCCCTTGGGAATCATCTAAATAGTTTTCATGGAGGAACAAAACTTGATGCAGATTCATTGCTCTACTTGCTCAGTCATTTTGAATGTGATGGCCACTCAGTACACATGCTCACTCAGTGGCATCTACCGCCCCCACTGACTAGTACAGTGAAGTCATCCTTGTTTACATATGTGCATTCCAGTCCACTCTCCTTGGCTGCCAGGTTACGTCGATGTCACACAAACCGTTCTTGTTATATTAACAACGGATGGACTTTTTCTGGACAGATGCATGCCCAGAGTTACTATGTCTTCACGGACCAACTACCCAAGCAAAAGCAAAATAAAATGTTATGGGGGGAAAAAGATTGAAGAAAAGCAACCTGTTTCACTCTGTATACTTCATGTACACTTCATTACTTTTGCAAGAAAGTGCACCTGGTGACCTTTCTATTGTAATAGGTAAAATGTGCTATTCAAAACAGGCTTCTGATAGGAAAATACCAAATTTAATCTCAAAAGGAGGTAAATTGCTCCTGTTAAAAAAAAACTGGGTACAGCCTTGTCAGGGTGGCTCAGTTGGTTGGAACATCATCCTGTACACCAAAAAGGTTGAGGTTTCAATCCTTTGTCAGGGCATATACCTAGGGTGTGGGTTTGATCCCCCATGGGGGGGGGGGGGTGAAAGGCAGCCAATATATGTTTCTTTCTCTTTCTCTTAAGTCAATTAAAAAAAGAATCCTCAGGTGAAGATTAAAAAAAACCCTGGGTATAAAAATTGTTGCTTTAGCCCTGGCTGGTGTGGCTCTGTGGACTGAGTGCCGGCTGTGAACCAAAGGGTTGCTGGCTCGATTCCCAGTCCGGGCACATGCCTGGGTTGTGGGCCAGGTACCCAGTAGGGGGGACAGGAGAGGCAACCACACATTGATGTTTCTCTCCCTCTTTCTCCTTCCCTTCCCCTCTCTCAGTAAACAAACAAACAAACAAACAAACTCACTCTTTTAAAAAATACAGGAAAACACAGGTCCACAACTCTAAAAAAAAAAACTGTTGCTTTGACTGATCCTTTGGCATCAAACCCGTATGTCAGGTTCTTAAATAGAAAGAGGAAGCCCCTTAGCTGGGGTTTATCCTAGGGGTAAGTGGCATAAAAATGTACACAGCAATCGACTCAATATGAAGCTAGTCTACCAAATCCAAGGGATGCAAACAGGCTGTGGGAAAACATCCTTTGCTTTTGTCAATGGAGAAAAAAATGTTTCCTCCTCTGTCATGACTTAACTGAAACTGAGTGTCAATAATGTCAGTAATCCTTTGTAAAATATACCAAGAATCCAGCTATTTCTAGTATCTTCCCCTTTGTTAAATTTTATTTGCTCACATGCTAAAGAACTGGAGCACAGAAGCATGACCTTCTATTTGCGCAATGCATTGTCTTCACAGCCAAGACAATAGCCTTGGTTCTCCTTGAAGAGACTATATCATATTCAGGACGCCATCCAAGAGCTTGATGCTCCCGTTTCAAGATGAGAAATGAAAGTGATATTCCTCTCTTGCCCAGTAGTTTCTCTAGTCTAGCCTTTTGGCTAACTATGTTCCCAGAGTCATAAATACATTACAGCTGTGGGATTTGAACTGACTAACTTTAAAGTCTACGCTCTTTCTTAACCAGCAACCTATTAAAACCTTCAAAGACGCTGCCACACTGCTTTCCAAGGAGCTTTACTGGCATGTATGACTACCAGTTTTTAATACGTTATTAACGGCAGGTAATGCAACTCAGAACTGTGGTGATTCCTGATGGAAGGACAAAGTTCAAGATGAAACCTACTGCCTGGTGGCAGTTTCCCGGCTGCAGCACATGGATGGGGAACAGACACAGATGTGGGTGGGGAGAGTCTCCTGAAACTGAGAAAAGAGAGAGCAGGATTCGGGGAGGGCAAGGCAGCTAGAATTTGTAGCTCAGAATGCTGGAGAGAAAAAGCTGAACAGAGGGAGCTGCAGAGTTATCTAGAGGGGTCCCTGTAAGTCATGAATCACGAAACAAGAGATGATAAAGTGGACTTCACCCAAATTTAAAATTTTTCCTATTCAAAACAAATGCCACTGTTAAAAACATGAAAATGTAAACCACGACCAGGACAAAATACCATAAAAACCTATCTGATAATAAAGTTTTATCCAGAATATAACTCTTAAAGAACATAAGGAGACAAGTGATAAAAAGGGGACAATGGTGGTAAAAGACAGAATAGATAGCCACATAAGACACAAGCTAGCAAATAAGCTCAAGAAAATAACTCTACATCATTAGTCATCGGGGAAATATAAATTAAGAACATGATGAGATTCTGCTACACACGCACTGAATGCCAAAATGAAAAAGGTCCAGGATACTAAGTGCTGGCAAAGGGCATGAAACAACTGGAACTCCCGTATGCTGCTGGTGAAGGTGCAAATAGTTTGAAAACAATTTGAAAGCTTCTTGTAAAGTTAAAACATACACTTACTGTACAATTCAATTATTCCAACCCTAGGAATTTATCCAAGAGAAATGGAAATATGAATGCATGCAAAGCCTTGAACTCTAATGCTCACAGCAGCTTTATTTGTAATAACCAAAACGGAAACAATACAAATGTACTCCAGTGGGTAAGTGGGTTTTTTTTTTTAAAGTGTTACATCCATATAGTGAAATATTACTCAGCAATAAAAAAGGAAGCCTATTGACACACAGAGCATGGATGGATCTCAAAAACATTCTACTAAGTTAAAGAAGCCAGACCCAAAAGACTATGATCTCTAATGCCATGTATATGAAATTCTAGAAAAGGCAAAATCATGTTATAGGAAGCAGAGAACTTTTTGAAGTGATGGAAATATTATCTATCACATCTGTGGTTAAATTGTATTAAACCATTCACTTAAAATTGTTAAATATCCCCTGGCTGGTGTGGCTCTGGATTGAATACCAACCGGCCTGCAAGCTAAAGGGTCGCTGGCTTGATCCCCAGTTGGGACACGTGCCTGGGTTGTGGGCCAGGTCCCCAGTGTGGGTGGGTGAGAGAGGCAACCACACAGTGATGTTTCTCTCCTTCTCTTTCTCCCTTCCTAAAAATAAATAAAATCTTTAAAAAAATAAAATAAAATTGGTGAATTTTATTGTACATAAATTATATATGAACTCATTTCTAATTACAATGGGGGAAAAAGTATAAAAAAGGATCCAGATGATTCAAATGTTTCAGTTTAAGAGTTTTCAGGACTACTTCAAGTATATGTACCTAAATGCTAAAAATGATGTAAATCCATATTTACCTCAAGGCCTTAAAAACCAAGGGCATAGCTCCCTCAAGGGTGTCCAACCGAGGGCCACATGAGGCCCAGGATGGCTGTGAATGTGGCCCAACGCAAAAATCATAAATTTACTTAAAATATTATTAGATCTGTTTTTTGTGATCACGCATCACAGTGTATTTAACCTGTGACCCAAGACAACTCTTCTTCCAGTGTGGCCCAGAGATGGCAAAAGGTTGGGCACTCCTGGATATATCTGAGTTTTAAAGCTGGCTCAGTTTCTTAGTAGTTAAACAACTTTAGGTAAGATTCTTATTTTCTCTGGCTAGCATCATCCACCTTACAAGGCTATAGTAAGGGTTACATTAAATGTATATGTAAATTAGTTAAAGATACAAAGAGCTTTGGGCAGTGCCTGACATGTACGTAAGTATCATTTGATAAAAGTGAAAAGAAGCAAAGTCTCCAGCAACGCTGAGAGCAGGGGCTGTCCTCTGCATTCTCTCTCTGACACACACACACACACACACACACACACACACACACACACACCTGATATATAGGATATACACATACGCAATACCTAGAATACAGTATTTTTCATGTTTGTATCTCTTATTTTCCCTTTAAAATTATTCACACAGGGGTAGAAACAGTGACTCAGTTTTGTAACTTCCACAGCACCCGGCACGGTACATGGCACCCAGTCATGTCTGATAAATGCACCCCCTGACAGTGCAAGTGCTGCTGTGAGACTGAGCACAGCCTGAGGCTCACACGGTCGACAGCCCTTCCCACACGGGACCTCTAGTGCTAATGATTGAGTCAAGATCTCTGTGAATGAGGCACCATACAAAATAGGAAAGAACCATATTAACTGAATAGTTTAAAAGACAATCCAACTAAATATCTGAAAAAAAAGCTGTGATAATTGATTTCATTAATAACTTCCAAACACTGTGAAATACAGGCAAGAGAAAATAACTGTCATGAGAAGCAGATCAGAGTAAAGACTTTGAAGTGATGGAAAGACTATATATAACATCTGTGGTTAAATTATATTGAACCATTCACTTAAAATTGGTGAATTTTATTGTATATAAATTACATATGGAATTCATTTCCAATTACAATGGAAAAAACATAACATGTCTTTTAGCTCAAAATATAAAATAAATCAAATCATCCTGCAACTGTCAAGAGAAATAACAAGGAAAGGGGTCTATATAAGAAATATATGCTGCGTTATTGTGAGTTTAGATTTTTTTTAGCCTAGCCCTAGGATATCTGAATTCTCCTGAACTCAGTTTTAATTTTCACATACACAGAGAATGTGAAATAACTACACACAGAAATGATAACAGGCATATATTCTTTGCTAGGGAATTAAGAAATCTTTATTGTCGATAAATATGTTTCATGAATACTTCAAGCAACCAAATGGACCACAAAGGGTCCCAGCTTCAGGTTTGAAACTTATCTCACCCATCAAGAAAAAATGACACTGACTTCATTGAAACTACAATTTTCTGCTGACAAAACTTGCTATTAAGACACAGGCAAGAACAACATATATCTGAAAAGGAACTGTATCCAGAATACACACAGAATTCAAAGAAAAGAGCAACCGAATAAAACAGATAAACATGTGAGAAGACACTTCATAAAATACATTACACAAATGGCCAACAAGCAAATAAAAGAGCAGGGCAATGTCAATTTCGAGCAGGACGAGCCAGTCAGCCAAAACGGCTGCCGAGGAGAGTGACCTCTTGTGCGACAACAGAGAGGGCTCCTACCTGGGATACTCTGAACAGAGCAAGTCAATCAAATGGGCACTTGAAAATCAGAATCACTGATTTCAAAGTCCTGAAGGAAGGTGACCCAAAGCAACACTAGCAGTTTCTGAAAGGTTTTGGGGCTTGAAGAAAAGAACGGGGATTTTAAAGCACTAAAAACAATGATTAAGATAAATTTCACATTGATAAGACTTTCCAGAAATGATGAATAGACATGTTATCAACTTATGTTTGGAGTGTAGTTATAAGAAATTCTGAAAAAGCTGTTACTTTTATTCTTCAATTATATTTCCACTTGAATTATATCTCCATTTCTGAAGAGAATTCTTATTTTTTAAATGTCAGGTGAATTTACAAATTTTATAAAACAATGAAAGCTCTGAAACATGCTAAGAATGATACACAGTGGGTTAAGACAAGCAGGAAAGTTAGAAAATTATATTAAGAATTGGGAGGAATATGGAAAGCTTCAAAATATTTTCTGCCAGGTAGTCAGTTGCATCAAAACAATTATGGAGATCATTTGAAAAGGATGCATGGTTATTAGAGATACATGATCTGAAACTTCAAATGCACACAGGATGGAAAAATAACAAACAAAAAAAACCAGTAATATTCTGTAACTAGTCAGTTTTCATCAATCTTTCATCTCTTATCCAGTGATCAATCATAGGAATCTCCAGAGAATTAAGGGGTAAAATGCCCTTGAAAACAGGTGAATCTGAAAATTCACATGCCTGATTTTTGATGCTTTCAAGAATGATAATAAATCTAGGAGCGCCATGTGAGCCAAGCGTTTAAAATATTTGGTCTAAGAAAATATGCAGAAGAACTTATGAATAAATCCATTTGACTTACCAGAAGCCAAACTGTACAAAAATGGTCCAGAGATTTTAATGTCAAATTTGGTAAATTCCTTTAAGAATAATGGCATCATTAAATTTGAAAGATTCTGAAAACAAATCACAGTAACATTATGGATGATTCCTTCCTAAGAGAACACCACAAAGAGTTTGGTAAGACATGTAAACCCAAGTGCTTGTAAAATTAGGGTCTGTACAGTACACATGCCTCCTATTTCTAAGGAGTGAACACAGAGAACAAGGGGAACTGGCTGGTGTGGTGCGTACTGGATGACACTATCCATGGCCAAACTGATTAAGTCAGCCACATGCAGCCTCTCACCCAGACTACGGCTGGTAAAATGGCTTAACAAACAAGCTTTTACAAATGTACCGAAGGCAATGGTGCAGAGATGTAAACTTCAAGGAAAAGGGAATGGCAAAACTAGTCAGTTGACAGGCCCTGAAAATTATTGTAGTTATGGTAGTAGTTTTTTTTCCAATCGGCTGGTTTTGTGTTTTCACTGCTTCATTTAATCCCAGGAAAAATAGCTTTAATCTCCAGAAGAAAACTAAAATGCCGTATGAATATGTAGTATTAACATCTTGCAAACTTTTTCTGTTAAAAGTTAGACAGCAAGTATTTTTGGCTTGGTGGGCCATTCAGTGTTCCAATTACTCAACCCTCCCTTTGTAGAGCAAAATTAGCTACAGACAATACGTAAATAAACACTTCTGTATTCTAATAAAACTTTATTTATAAAAACGAGAAGCATGCTGAGCCCCTAGACCATGCTGCTTTAAATATACAACACCACAGTAATTCGTCATGTGCAACATGGCTGGAGAGATTTTTGTAGTGATTTTAAACTACATTAGCATTCTGCTTCTGATTGATTCCATACACGTTATACCTGCAGAAATTCTGTAATAAACTGCAATAATTTAAAATGTAAATTCCTTTAGACACACAATTTTTTTCATGTAATAACAAATGTTAAAAATGTTTGCTACATTTTATAAAAGTCAATTCTCAAAGTTCATATATGATATTTCTGTATCTCTTCTGTAGTAAAGGTTTAAATAAAACCCTTTAATTATAGTAGTACACCATCCCTCATATTTCAAGCAGCAATATAAACAGTATATATAATAAATACACACACTAAAACATTAGGCTGGCTAAAATAAAAAGACAATACCAAATGTTGGTGAGGATATGAAACTGGAACTCTCAATTGTTGCTAACAAAGTTGTAAAACGATACAAACAACTTGGCGAATTACAAGGCAATAAAGTTAAAATCACACCTACCCAGACCCAGCAATTACACTCCTTAAGTATTACCCAGGAGAAACAAAAACACACATCAAAGAAAAACAAAGTATGTACAAAAATGTTCAGCATAAACTTATTTACAGTAGCCAAAAACTAGACACCCCAAATGTCCATCGCAGAAAAAGATTAAACAAATTATAGTATATTTATATAATGCAATAATATATGCACTGCTGGAAATAATTTCATTAAAAACTGTACTCTAAAATACCAGCACTTTTAAAATTTATTCACTTAAAAAGTACTGAGAATTAACACCTCACACCAAACTCGAAAGCTTTTTTCCCCACCCTCCCATCCATACGTCTGACAAATGGGACTACTCACTGTTACCCAAACATAACCCAAATCAATGACCTTATTGCATTTTTAAAAGCAAAAATCTAACTTTTTTTTCTTAGTATAACAACAAAACCTTTTTGTTTTCCTATTTTAATAAGACTTTTTGCTTCCTTATAATAATAATACTAGAGGAAATAAGAAAGATAATTGCAGAACTCAGAAATTATGTAGACAGATGCCTGACTTTTTACATAATTATTTTTATAAGTTTACACTGCTTTGAAACTTAACTTTTACTAACTGCAAAATGTTGTAAACATCTTTTCATGTTATCTGACAGTTATCCTGTGCTAGCATTTTTTAATCCTCCCTGGAGGACATGTGTATTGATTTTAGAGAGAGAGTAAGGGGTGAAGGGGGGAGGGAGAGAGGCGGGGGGGGGGGGAGGGAGAGAGAGAGAGAGAGAGAGAGAGAGAGAGAGAAACAGTGATCTGTTCCTTCTTAAATATGCCCCAACCAGGGAGGGGTGGGACTGAAACCACAGCCTAGGTATATGCCCTAACCAGGAATTGGGAATTGAACCCTCGACCTTTTGGTTTAGGGGACAACGCCTCAACCAACTGAGCCATGCTGGCTGTGGCCCTGCCCTAGTATTTTTAATGCACAGTAAGTAACTTGTCACGTGGATATACCATACTTTACTATGCCAAATCTCCAATTTAGCAATATTCAGGCTGTTCTACTTCCTTTGCTATTATAAACAAGGCTGAAAGTAGAGCCGTGATTCTTAAGGGACAGGAGATGGTTTCCACAACCGCTCTATTCCCCTAAAGATCCAGCATAATAACCCTGGTGTTTTGGATTTTGACGTATTCTGCCAATCTGTCCTTAGGCAAAGCTGCATCAATTTAGACACCACATTAGTAGACCCCTTACAGCAATTGCCCTGCTGGTTTGGAACAGTCACTCAATGTACTTGTCTTGTCCTACTTCTAGTCTATATATCTAAGAATTGTATCCAAAGTTGCAAAGACCTGCTTATAAAGTTTATTGACTCCATCCCATTCAAACTCCAATGCACTGTCTGTCTGCTTAACAGACATGCTGATTTAAAAAAAGGTACTGCTATACACACATTTTCTTGCTCTGTCAGTTGAGACGACATAAAAGTAGTAACACCCAGTAGCAATAAGCACACCTAGTATCAGGATCTAGGTTTCTAATTTAGCAATAAAAGGAACCAGGGCTCCTTAGAGAAAAGGCTGATTCTAGGGCTGCAGTAGGTTACATACATACAGAACACATATGAGTAAAGAAACCCTCCCCAATTTCTCACCACAAAAAATACAAGCCCATAACCACAGGAGTGTGTCAGAGGGATACATGAGCTAAGTGGAAGAGTTCCTAGGGGCCAAAACTGGGACAAGTTGAGCAATAAAATAAATGAAGTAGTACTGGATTATAATCTAAAGCATAAAATGAATATCCATGAGTCCATACTTAGATAAATAAATGACTGAATAAATAAGGGAGGAAATGAGACAACTCTCCCATGCGGAAGAATTCCAAATAACTTATAGAGACACCCTGCACTCACAGAGGGCGCCCACTCCTGTGTGGGCTGTGCACAGTGAGTTACTTCAGAAAAGTACAGTGTGGAAAGGGGGGATAGAGAGTAACTTGGTAGAGAAATCTGACAAACAAGACCTCAGCCAAATGGTCAAGGTCAACGTCAACAGTGGTTAAATCATGTTGATTATATGTACCCTTGATATGAGATCATGAAAATGGTACTTTATTTATACATTCTTCCTAAAAAATTATAAACCTCATGAGAAAAACATCAGACAGATTCCAGCTGAAGGGCATTCTATAAAATACCTGACCAGTAAAACTGTCCAGGTCATCGAAAACAAGGCAGGCCTAAGACATTGATATAGTCAGAAGGAGACATGAGGACTAAATGTAATGCAGTATCCTGGATGGGATCTGAAACAGAAAAAGGACATTTGAAAACAACTAAGGAAATCTAAATAAAGTACGGACTTCAGTTAATAATAATGTATCAATTTTGGTTCATTAATTACGAGCATATGACAAATATACCATGCCGATGGAAGATGTTAATAACAGGGAAACAGTGCAGCGCATGTGGGAATACTCTGTACTATTTTCACAATATTTCTGTAAATCTAAAAGTGTTCTTAAAAATAAAGATTATTAAAAGAGAAAAAGGCATTATTACCGCATTATACAATATGGAAATTTAGGTTTAGTGAGGTTAAGTCACCCAAGTTCACATAATGATTTGTACTTACTAGGCAATGAGTAAAATGCTGGACGGAATTTGTGGACTAAAACTGGTGAAATGAACGCTGCGTATAAGCTCAACAGAAATCAAAAGTAGGCTGTGTTCGTGTGACTGACCTCTAGATGATTTCTTTCTTGGCTCCAATTCTTATGTTCTTTTAGTGTATGGGATAAAGCAACAGTGAGGCTTTGTTCCTTTTTAAAATTTTAAGGTTCTTCTAAAATAATTTGCTCAGAGAAAAATCTAAGCAAAAGCTAATGTTTGTGCTGTTTTCTTCTCCCTGTGTTGGTTTTGAAAGCCAGCCATTAGTTCAAAACACAGTGGTACCACATTCTGTAATTTTTCTGGATGACTATTTTTATACCTTACTGTGAGAATTGGCCCACTGGGTAACTTCTCAGGATTAACAAGGTACTGGGAACTGGCGGAAACCCTTTGAATACACACCCTTTGTAAACTCAAGTTGAAAAATAGAAAGCTAAGAATGGCAGGAAGAAAAAGAAAGTACCCAAACAAAGAAAATGTAATGGAAGGTTGCCATGAGAAATAACCAGCGTGGGGAAGATCATTATTTCCACAGTGGTTTCATGCCTAAAGAAGAAGCTGAATCTTCAGACTAGACTGGAATGTTGTACATGCTTTGTTAAAAAGCCATCATGCAATACTTAAGAAAAAAGAATAAAACAGAAACACCAAAACCCCACTCAAATCCATTATACCATATCCTATGTTTACAATATGCTTCACAGAAATAAAATAATCTTTTGGTTGCATTTTGCTTTTAAAAAGTCAACTACAGCTTGTCCAAAATAATTGTGGCATTTGCTTGCCAGATTTAGAAATAATTAAGCAACAGTAACAAGAGCTAAGGCAGATCTGCAATCACTGTTCTGCACACCTTACTTACAGATGGATCACACAGCTCTGTCTGTCCTAACAACCCTCTGAGGAGAAAGCAGTCACTTGGCAAGAAAGTGAGGAGCTGCTACTGGAATCCAACCGGTTTCTTTCTAGCCCACGTTCTTTACTCAAACACATACATTGTGAAAGTGAAGAAATTCTCTAATCAGTAGTCAGTGGCATTTATGATTCCCAGTATATAAAAAATGCTTTTGTTTTCTAGACTCTTGTAACTAAAATTGACATGACACCGACTTTGACAATGTGCCTTTCTTTTTACTCATATAAAGGGGTTTTCTGGGATGAAGGCTGTTCACCAGTTATAAAAAAGCAGCAATCACTAAAGCCTTAATGATGCACAGACAGAGAAATATATCATGCTCTTAAACATAAAAACAAAAAGAAAAAATACCAACATGTGGCCCTCCTAGAAGTTAATCAAAAGGGCATTTCTGTAAATGCTAGGTGGCCTTCAACATGTATCATAATTATTTCAGATCAAAACAATAATCAATAATCTTTTAATTATCCTGCATTTTATTCTTTTATTAGGGCTAACCAATATAGATAGATATATTTTTAGACCACCACATCCTGGCCTCTCAAAGAACCATCTTCACAAAGCCGTGCTGCTGGCATGTTTATAGACGCTAATGAAACACACACACGCGCGCGTGCATGCCTGCTAAGGACACCTTTTACTGCATGGGGAGGTAGGTGAGCACACCTATGTCATTACTCAGTGCCTGAGTAATCAGAAGTCCTGTCTCTCCTACACAAACATGGCTATTTTCCCCCCATGGACAATGATTCAATGTTCATTTTTGTTCTGGCCTCCAGGAAGCTCAGAACCAAATTCATAGCCCAACTTTAAACAACACAAGATCTCTTGGCCTGTATATCTGTGTATTATCTTCTGTTCTACCTCTATTTTCAAATTTCTTTCTTATTTACCTTTTCCTATTTTGTTGAATTATAAGTATTCTAATAAAGTCCCTCCATACCTAAGTAATGAGGCACAATCTATTTTGTACAAAAAGCCCCTCGGGTCCATTCCATAGTTTAATCAACAAGAATTCTATAAATAAATAACCTAACAATGCAGAACCATCTTTATCTTAAACTAAAATTTCAAGAAAATAAAACATGTGCACCTATGCACACATACTTGTCTTGTCCCTGTGTGACCAGGCCACGGCTCTTCCAATCGGCATCCCTTCAGCCTGCACGCTGTTCGTCCACGCCAGTGCAGCAGCAGGGACTCAGTGGAAACTTGATTGTGGGTAGATACGGTTTTGTATATTTATCTTGGAGATTTGTTCTTACAGGCAAAAGTAATAATTTCAGTAAAATTGTCACTGAGTAACACTTAATAAAAGACTTCAAAAGTTGAACCAAAAAGAGACAAGAAATTGATCTTTAACATACTGAAATAAATTAAATATTGTGTAGGTTTTCAATAAAAAATGCTTTAAAACTTCCATTCCAAACACATGCTCTAACACATTGCAGAGAGAGCAACCTGGAACTAGATTTCCACAATCGTGGAAGTAACTGAAGGCATTTCAGATTCTAGGTGCTCTACAGAGATCACACAACATACTGAAGAGAACTCTAACTATGGGTCAGGCAGTTTTGTCTCAGAATATGCCCTCCCCCACTTCAACTGTATGACCTTGGATAAGTTTCTTAAGGAGTCTGAGCCTTAATATCCTTCTGTGTAAAATCTATGCAATGGTCTCTTTCTCACCAGGTTTATGGGCAGCAAATGGGATACTGCATGGAAAGCAGGTAGCATGAAGTCTTGTGTATCAGTGGTAGCTCTTTCCCATCACACTTGAGATTTATGATGTTGGCATATTTTCTACCTTGGGAGGGAGGCCAAAGGACAAAATGTGTTTGGCAGATTTTCCCGTGTTTGGGACTCAGTGCCGTTGGGGATCTGCAATTCCAGATAGCATGCAATTCAGAAATCCATTGTATTTTACCAACATCATAATTTATCTTATCCAAATGAAATCATACAGAAGAAAAATCAGGCAACAGAAAAACAGACACAAAATATAAACAGTGCAATGTTTTTTTTTAACCTATGAACCACACTAACAAAGACACCATAGAGCTCAGTACGAAATATCTTTGTTGATTATCTTTTCCCCAAAAAGATGTCGTGTTTGCCCAAAAAACATCATTTCTCAGAGGCAAAGATTCATTTGAGTTTGTCTATTATCTTTGCCTCATTTAGAAAAGAGCTCTTCCGCTCCAAGGCAATCAAATAACCATACTAACCCCTACTGGTACCAATCCTTACTTACTCTCTTTTTGCCTTCCAAAGAGAAAACAACTTACCCCAAGCACGACAGCTATCTACGTATGATAATCAGTGCGCTGCCAAACAATCTTTATTACAGGAAGAGACTCCAGAAATGTTTGCCAAATTAGTGCCACTAACTTTAATACATCCTTCAGCACTCTATCAGCCGAACAGTTATATACCTATCGTGTTGAATCTACAGCATACAAATGTAATAAAAAACTAGGTGACTTCTTCAGAAAAAAATAGCTCTTTAATAAGATAATGTACTGCTATCACATTGTTTCAGTCCAAATATGGCATGATAGTGCCATTCTAAAAATAATCCCAAGTCCCATGTGATATGCAGCCTTTTAGCTATGTTCATTTCCTTTTAGGGCTCAAGTTTCCCACAGGAAAATAATTCAATGTTTGGCAGAACCGTCCTAAATCATGTATAGATAAGGCACAAATGCTAACTGCACTGTCCATGTTTTCCTGCTTTGCTATTGTCCATTTCCCTTCACAGTAATCCATCACGGAGAGGCCAAGGAGCGAGAACTACTGAAGAACTGGTCCCTGGCAAAAGTGAACACAAGAAGTGTCATTTTGAGTTAAAAGGTGGTAGGGGAGGTAAATTTATGAGTCAGCTAAATTGTAAGCCACAAAATTATTACACACAAAGTCAAATTCCAAACCAATGTTTCTGATAACTGTGATGACTCTTAAATACTTATTTCAATAGTATTTTTTACTGAGCAAAATTGCGTACCAAATACCCTCTCAATACAGGTTAATACAGACTGTATTATTTGATTTATTATTTGCTTAAAGATTTTATACCGCATTATGTGCTAACGTGTACTGAGTGTCCACGCAGCGCTAAGCACTGTGCTGAGAGCGCCATGTGCGTCGCCTCATTTCATCTTTGTAGTGCTTGTGCAAAACAGTGTTATTAAGACAACAGAGACGGAGAGGGATCACGTATCTCGCCCTAGTCTCACAGCCAGAAAGTGCAGGGCTAGAATTCAAACCCAGGTCTGTCTGCCTCTCAAAAATATACTTTTAATCACTATAGATTAAATGGTCTCTTTATTCCTTAAGTATATAAATGGCCTCTCTCTTTTTTTATTTTTTTAATTTTTATTTTTTTCTTATTTTAATTGTTATTCAAGTACATTTTTCTGTCTTTTACTCCCGTCCCAGTCCACCCCCCCAGTGCTCTCCACCTCCCTCCCATTTCCACCCCCCTTAGCTTTTGTCCATGTGTCCTTTATACTTATTCCTATAATCCCCTCCCTTTTCCCCTGAAATTCCCTCCCCTCTCCCCTCAGGTTACTGTCATCCCATTTTCTATTTCAATGTCTTTGGTTATATTTCACTTGCTTGTCTGTTTTGTTGCTTAGGTTCCTGTTAAAGGTGAAATCATATGGTATTTGTCTTTTACCACCTGGCTTATTTCACTCAGCATAATGCTTTCCAGTTCCATCCAC
>PVKM010024743.1:0-20382 GCA_004027735.1 Carollia perspicillata
GACAACTCCAGTGTCTGACACACTTGGCTTTATTTACTCTTAGCCCACAAATGCTTGGACACAGATTTCTTTAGTGGCCCACCTGTTCTCCTGGCTGTGGTGGTGCTGTCTGCAGTGAGCTGGCCAAGTCCCCTGCTGATCCTTTTTTGGGGTGGCCCTTGGCTTTGGGTCAGTGGTATAGTGGCCTGAGCTCACCCTCCTCTAGAAGCAGTCAGGACATAAAGCTCCATCTGAGAATTATTAGAAGACTTTGCCAGCAGCTGTGTGAACCAGCCCAGAGTCCATTATGCTTTTAAAAGCCATGGCACTGGCCCCGTAAACTGGCCTCCTCTGGATTACTCTGATTGAGGCAGGCACAGGACTGAAACAAATTCAGACCAAGGGGCATTTTGATCGTGACATCTGTAAGGACACCTTTGAAAACACATTATTTGGCCATATTGATTTTATCATGGTTTCCTGGCAAGCCGCTGCTATTGCCAAGTCAACGAGGCCCCTGAAACCCTACCAAGCTTTTAGTTCTCAGAGACAATCTGGAAACACATGCTTAGTAACCGCCACTCTGTTGCCCTTTCATTTTCACTGTTGCTATTCCCCACCACGACCCTTGCTCTTCAGAAACGCTAAGCTGTTGGTCCTCACAGGTACAGTCCATCTCCTCCGGCAGGGAAGTGGAGTCCCCATCCGCCCGCCTCCACACCTCAGCGCAGGTGTCTGCTGCCTTGTCCCCCATCCTACAACCTGGGCCCCGGCTGGGCTTCGTGTCCTCCTTCTGGTCCCCGTCATGTTCTGTGCATGGCACTGTCTTACAGTGATTATGTTGGGATAATTATCTGTTTATGGCTGTCCCCAATCAGACTGGGAAGCTTGAGGTGTGGCCTTTCCATCTTTATTTCTTTAAACCAAGTGCTTGGTTTAAACCAAGAGCACAGGGCATGGTCCAAAGTTTATTAAGTAAATGTATAAATTAGGACAAGAGGAGATAAATAGCATTGGCTGCCCAGAGCCTTACAGCATGTGGTGAGGATTTTGTAAGACGGCATTCATAAACGGCCGGGGGACGCACCTGGCACAGAGTGGCCACGTCTGTGGACTGAACGATGGTGGGTCCACATCCTGAAGGCGAAATTACTGCGGCTCAGAGAGTACAAGCAACTCCCCAAAGTCACACTGTTGCAGTGAGAGCTGAGATGCGAGAACAGCTCTCTGGCCCCCAAGCTCTTGGCTCACCCGCACCTCCCTGCGCACCTAACATCTCCCCGTGGCCCTTCGCTCACACCTCTTTTATCCCTCACCCCAGCAGGTAGGCAAACGGCTTTTGTAATGTAATAATAACCTTTGAATCAACTGTAATACTTTCAAAGAATGGCCCTTCATGGGGGAATTCCAGAAATGCTTGTTGGATGAATGGATGAATGCCTGGACTTGGGGAAACTTCCACTGCTGAACAAAGGTGGCTAACATGGTACTGTATCACTCCTTTAAAAAAGTACTGATCTCACTACAGTGATCCACTCAGCAGAAACACGATGTTATAAAATCACACTGAAGAAGGTAAAGACCATAAAGTCAATCTCTCTAGGACTGTGACAATGAAAACATCTGTGGAATATTTTTAGGTCTCTCAAAACACAAAGAAGGTATTTTAACCTCCTTGCTAAAATTGGATTCTCTGATTTTGGATTATCTGTAAAGATACTAACACATCTCAGTCTAACGTTTCGAAACCTGTGAACTGTTACCTGAGCTGCCATGCACTATGAGCAGCACACTGGAAGGTGAGGACAAGCAGTCGTGCCGTCTCACTGGGAGAGGACGACAGGGGAGTGAAGGTGACTGGGGGCGCCTTACCAGGCACTAACAACCCCAACTGCCCTTTACTACACTCCCTTTCTGTGGCACACACTTTGCTTATTCAATTCATTGGCCATTTCTATCCACATTCCACACGCGAGATTTCAGAGAGGTCAGGTTGTTGCCCAAGAGAGACTGCAATGCCAGCAGTTACACTCAGGTCTTCTCCAGACACAGGAGTCCAGCATATTGTCTGGAATTCTCTCTAGCACAGGACCCACAGCCTGCTGGCTGGCCCTGAACCTTTCCAGGTCCAGCACCACGTCCCCAGGGCAGACTGATGTTCTCATCCATCATTGGTGAAGGCAGGACTACTCTGTGTTAGCAAAGGGCACAATGGACTAGTTAGAAAAATATTTCAAGCTGAAGGCTAATAGGCATTTTCATTATGCAATCTGTAAGGGCATATTTAAAAGCAGAAGGTTTGGCTGTATTGGCTTTATTTCAGCACAATTGATGTACTGGAGACTCACTGCTGTTGAAGAAAGTCACCAGGGTCCTTGGAACCCTCTCTGGAAACAGCCTAAGGCTCCATGATACTGCAGTCCCCTCCCCCATCCCTGCCAAGTTCCTTCACACCCCTTTACTCACAGACACACTTTACTCTGCCCCAGAAAGAACTGTGATTCTGTTCAAGGACGAAGGTGACCCTCAAGGACATGTCAAAGGCCGCAGTAGTAAGAATGGGGTTTCCTATACTCTCAAGAAACAAAAAAGGTCTGTTCTTTCTTCATTGCTCCCAAGATTAGTAAGTGTACATTGTACTCCCTCCTCCCTAGGTGTCCTCACCAGTTGGAAGAACAGGCCAGGCCGGTACAGGACCAGAAGGAAAACAGTCTGTCATGGATTGTTCTGGGCGGGACAGGCACCTTTTCACTGCCTTGCAGCTAGCTGATACTGTAAGTCAGCTAGGCTGTCAGTGGCTAATTTGGCTGCTCAGCCCTGGGAAGGCCAGAGAAGTCAGGTAGGGACAGAACATGTATACACTGCTTAAACACCTTGGCCCAGGGAGCAATGCATTTGCATTGTGGGACATTTAGGAGACACACTTGATAGTGAATGAGGCTGGAGACAGGCATGGAAAGGCAGGGTCAGGAGCACAAGACAGACTTTTCTGACTTTTTCTCTCGGGCTGACCCTGTTCTCTCCCTTCAGAGACCAAGGACAAAAATGCATGCTACTGCCAAGCAGGGACAAAGGTTGATAAATGGTGACTACCTCGGATGAGAGCCTTTGCAAGCATAACATATAGTACCGTAACGTATTTGTGGAATGTGCCCTTTTTTAATAAAAGATATCCATTTACAAACTTCCTCTGCAGAAAAAGACTTGACATTTTACAATCTGAATAGTTGGTTTCAGGGTCGTTAGTCAGCAACAGCAGCTTCCTCGGTCACTGTGCTTTTCCCTCTGAGGATGGAGGGCAAGTCTTCTCCAATGCTAACATACCTTACATCTCTGCCTCTGGATGTAGCAGGCAGTTGGAAGGCATGAGCAATGACTGTGGAGTGAGTCATCATTCAGAATCAGCAAGAAACACCCTTGCTGCTGTTTCTCCTTTATGTTGGAGAATTACATAAAGCAACTTTAATTTGCGTGACTCTTAGTTGTCATGTCTGCTTCTTTTCCACATCACTCTAGTTGTCTGGTCACAGACAACTGACCTTTGTGATTATATCCATCCTTGCCAAGAGTTGACTTTGCAAGCAGGTAGCCAATTCTCTGAAATGTTCTAGGAGGAGGATTTCATCTCACTTGCTCACCCTCCTCCATGGATCATTAACTCATTTGGGTTCCAAGAACCGAATGTGCCACTCAAGGATGGCATCCATAATGATGCTAACATCTCTGGAGTTCAGGTACAGCCTGGTTTCAGAATCTATCTGACATAATGACTAAACCAACACTTTGGTGGCTCTCCCCACCCCAGTAAAATGGCAGCACCTCCTTTCAACAGGGCAAATTCAAATACACAGACTGTACTGAATTGATTCATCTTTATGTCTAAGGACTTTAATTTACTTTATTATACTTCAGAGCAGACACAGGACACTACCTCCTCTTCCCTGTCCTTTTTCTCACATGTGCTGACGAAACAAAGAAAAGACGACAAGTGGAATCTATTTCTGGCACATGATTTTGTTTTCAGTGTGAAAATCAAGATTATTATTATGTAGGGCAACAGTGATCCTGACTATCCAAATATTAAATGTCTTTACTTCTTCTACTATAATAGAATTGTTAATGTGACCATAAATGTAAGAATTACTTAATAATTTTCAGTAACTGCAAGCACTCTTAGGTCCTAAGTAAGGAAACTAAGGCAAAGAAAAGTGATCGGTTTTTGTCTGAAGGAAATAATTTGTAATCACGAAAACAATTCTCAACCATAGTCAAAATTAACTCCTTGGAATGGGCAGGACACATCTTCGCAACAGCAAACAAGTCCTGTAGCTAAATGGGAGATACACTAGCCCTTCCCACTGATAGGATGGAAGACAGGCTGGAGTTGTCTGACTCATTCATAGCTTTATCACCTCTTGGCCTCTGTGGTTCAGAAATCAAAACACTACTCTATTTTATCTCAAAAACATATCTTAAGATTATGCCCTTTTTGGGCCAGTTAGGTTTAACTAAAATTTTATGGATATTATATATAGCAGTGGTTCTCAGTCAGAGGACATTTTCTTTTCTGCCACTGGCACCCTGTGGGTACGGGCCTGGGATGATGCTAAACATCCTACAATGCACAGGACAGTGCCCCGCAAAAGAATTATCTGCCCTAATATGTCAACAGTGCCAGGGTATACCTGTGTTAGAAGAAACCCTGTACTGGAAGAAAGCTGATAAATGCCTCTTTTTCCCAATAAGTTTATGATAATGCTTTTATCATTCAACCATTCACCAAATATTTAGTCAGCATCTATAAGGTACTATGAAGAAGAAAAACAAGGTCACTGTCTCCCTGAGCCATACAATTCAAAGAGGGGAAATAAGCTAATAAGGTAATTGAAGATTGTGGTATATATTGTAAAGGAAATAAACAGGGAACAGAGTAATCAGGAGGTGCATTCCATACTATGGTTAAGGAAGACTTACCTTCCTGAGGAAATCAGGATTTTTTTGACAACAAATAACAGAGACCCCTAATTGAAGTTGGCTTGGAACAGTAAGATGTTTAAGTTCATATAACTTAAACCTGGAAATAGGGTTGGTCTCAGGGCTGGCTTAAACCCTGGACTCCAACTTCTACCCAACTTCTCTTCAGGTGTCTCACAACGATGGACCCTACACACTCAGCCATTCAAAAAAAATAGTTAAGGTGTACTGATTAAATAAAAGAGGCCTACAAAAATGTATAACCCCGCCTCCTAACATGCTAGGAATGCCTACTAACATACTGAATGTTTTATTCATATCTAATCCTTCCCAATTCCCAATAAGATGGGTATCCATTTTATAGATGAGGAAACTGAGGGCCACAGAATTTGAAGATTGCATAGCTATTACCTGCTAATGACATGTTTAGTGCTTTACATACATTTTTTTACATGCACCTTATTAAGTGGAACACAGGAAGGCTTAATAATTTCTCAGGGTCACACAGCTAGCAAATTAGTTAAGTATATACAGTCAAGATTCAAGCCATGAAGTCTAACTCCAGGAGGGCCGGTGCTCTTACAGGCTGTACTATTGAGTACAGTACTATTGCCCAAGGATTTCAACCAGATCCAAATCTGTCAGGCTCCAAAGACCAAGGACAGTGCCTTTCTCTTTTCTGCACAACTTTCCTCATACAGAATGTGGGAAGCACACGCCCCCAAAATCTCCAAGTTCTATTTCTGTTCAAAAATGCTGAGTCCATGATTTTTAATGTAAGGTTTTGATATGCAAAAAAGTGGTGGTAAGGGAGGTGTTTTGTAAGGCACAACCAAAATAACTTCACCTTTAGATAGCTACTATTATTGTCCCCATTTTAAAGGTGAGTTAAATGCAGCAATTGATTAAGTAGCTGGTCTAAGTGCTAGGCCATCCATTAAAAAAACTACAATTTACATTGTATCATAAACCGTGCCTTCTAGTCTCGTATCTGACTTTATCAAAGATTTGGCATTTTCCAGGACTTAGATTTTTGTGACTTTAGGTAACTCCTAACTTAACCAGTCGCACGCGTTTTAACGGTGCTTGCAGTTCTACGAGCCTGAGGGGGAGTGAGGCAGAAAATACCAGGCAAACTTCAAGACACAGAAGGGTATGAAAGATCTGATAACAGTACCGGGGTTCTACCTTTTTTTCTTTTCATGCTTGACTCTTGACTGAAAAGTTAATAGGAACATCGCTTTTCAGGACAAACGAATGGGGTTTCAGATCAAACAAGAAAATCATTATCAAACAATCTATGGCTAGGAGCGGCAGGGCAGCACAAGGTCTGCTTCAATAAGACGTACCAAAAACAGGCAGCCAAAAGTTACCACAAACAGGCTTCCAAATCGGGCCACATCCAAAAATGCTTTAAAAAAAGGAAAAACAAGACCTGACATTTTATTCCAAATACCTGCGACTGATGGATACGCGAACATTTAACACAAACCCCGTGCTTATCAATCGCGGTGTAAACGGATATTCCTTCTCCATAACCTACCAACTGTGGGATAACAAACCACTACAGACAAGAACACGAGAAAAACGACCACCGGACTGGACACTGGGGCTCCAGAAAGCGCGCAAATGCAATGGAGGGAAGCTGCCTCTCGCGAGAGTTCCAAGACAAAGCCGAGTCCCAGCTTGTACTGCCGCCAAGACTACAAGCTCCAGGATGCAAGGCGCACACCGCCTCCCAGCAGGACTACATTTCCCAACATGCTGTCCTGACAACAGGTCCGCACTCTCAGCCTCGGGGGTGGAGGGGGTCTCACTTTGGAGTCTAGGGATCAGACGGCACTATCCACGAGTAAACTACGAAGGTGACGATTTTTCGAATCGCTCTTCGTAACCCGTAGGATTAACGGCAGGGAGAGTAGGACTGGGCTGGGTTGGGGGACCGGAGGGCGTGGGCGGGTGGCCTGTCCTACTGAGCCAATAGCGCGGGAGCGGCTCTCCTGCCGCCATGGCAACGGCAGTCATCCCCCGCAGGGACCTGGGCCCCATTGGGTGGAGTCTTTCGAGAAGGCTCGAGAAGGAGGAAGCGGAAGTGGCACGTGGAAGGGCCGGTGGAGGCGCCGGTGAGTAAATGCCGCAGATTCTGGAAAGTTCTGATCAGTGCGATACATAAGGCTGAGGAGTTGAGCCCTCCCCTTTCGGGTCGGTAGTTGGGCGCCAAGCGTGGAGTCAGCCTTTGCAGATCCGGGAAGTCACTGGAACGGGCAGTAGAGATTCGGCGCCGCCTGCGTCTGGGTGAGCCTTCTGCGAACCGCCACGGTCCCCGACCTGCCGGGGCGCCCGATTAACAGAGGGCCGGCCGGACCCTGGGAGAGCCGCGCGCAGCGGCCAGAAGACGCGGACCCAGACCAGGGGTGGAGGCGCACCGCGAGCTAGTCATGTCGGTGGTAGGGCTGGACGTGGGTTCCCAGAGCTGCTATATCGCGGTGGCCCGGGCCGGGGGCATTGAGACCATCGCCAACGAATTCAGCGACCGGTGCACCCCGTAAGTGTAACCTGCAAGGTGCTGGGGAGTGTTCCTAGGCGAGGGGAGAAGCCAGGCGCGGGCTGCGGAGAGGGGGGCTCCCAAGTCGGCCGGCTGGCTTCGGAGCGCCGAGCGGATGGAGAGCTGGAGGGCGGTTTGGGGGTGCCACTGCTCCTCAACGGGGTCCGAACCCGGTGGCCTGCCCTGAAGGATGCCTACCCACGAGCTGGTTAGAGGGTGACTCGTAGGGCCACGGGAGGTCTGCGAGTTGAGCCGCCGCGGATCGTCGCTGGTCGCCGGCTTGCGGCCGAGCCCGAGACTTGGCTCTCGGTCCGGGCAGGCTGTAATCAGCGCCTTCCGAGGCCGCTGGCGTGCCGCACCCGGCTGCTCCGAGCCGCCCCCAGTGCTTCCCCTCCCTCCGAAAGCCCAGCTGCCGAGCTTTTTCTTCCGTGTAGTGGGTCTCGAAATGAACTGGAAGCTTCCAGAGCCTGTCTGCCGCTGTCTGTCCAGCGAGCAGGGTGACTGTTAGCGACTGTAGAGCGGCTGGATGAATCTCTCTATTCCTACCGGCTCTCCTGGTTCCTAACGTCTCTGGCTTCAGTGCCTGGGACCTTTGTGGAAGGTGGAAACGTCCTTTTTGCTCATCTTATGAAAGCCATTCAAGAGGAATCCTAATCCTTGTTCTAATTTACTAATCTCGCCCAGTTTAAATAAAGAAGAGAAAGTAAAAAAATGTCTACTTTTGTGTTAGAGTGCTAGAACTTACATGATGGATGTTGTCACTTAATTAAATACTATATTTGACAACAGCGTGGGGTGGGCAAAGGGTGGCATTTTAAAAAGCAACCTTTTCATCGGGCTTATTTTCTGAAGATAATGTGCAAACATGCCTGCATGTGCATTGGGGAAAACACCTGCTTGCTTCCCAGGGAAATTAATCATAGGTTAATTTATTTTTAATGCCTTAATCCCAAGATAAAAGACATAGAATGGACACATCGAGCTGAAGACTAAAATGGGCTTGTATCACTGAGGGCAGATGAACATTTATGAGAGTGGAAGATAAGAAAATAAGCAACACTTAATAGTAGTAGCACCGGTAAAACTCTTAACTCCCTGAGCATACCGCGATTCTACAGATTTGCCTGCTTTTTAGCTGTGCAAAAGGCTTCGGTAATTGGAGTGTATAGTAAGAAGAGAGCATCTCTGGCTTCCATGCTTAGGTGCAGTTCACATCTTTGTTCTCTTTGATCCGTATAAAATAAGGAAACGCTGTTCAATGGAGAAAATTTGTGTGTGTGGCTGTAGTGACCACTCTGAACTGTGAAACTAAAGATACCAGGTATGGCTCTCAAAAGTGTAAACTGAGTGCATTGTGAAAGTTCCCTTTAATGTTTTTGTTAAAATAGAGGTTTGACTCAATTGCATTAGCTACTATTAATTTCTCTTTAATTAGTGTGATTTTCCTTGATATAAGTAAATTCATTCTATAAGTGTATAGTTATTTGAACTCAGAATGGTTTTCTGTTTTTGGAAGTTATCTACAAGGTCCAGCCTTTGTTTGAACACTTCTGGCTTTTGGGATGCTACTAGGTACCTGCTCAGGAAATTTAGATCTAGGATGTTTATATTAGAGCAAGTTCAAACTTGGCTTAGCCTAGTACTTAAAGCCCTCAGTGTGTTCTCATGTACCATCACTCCTACCTGTCCTGGAGTCTAAAACCTAATTCACCTGCATCCTTCTGACTCTTCCTGTTTGTGCCCTGTGCAGCACAGCATTCCCATTGCTGGAAGGCTGCCTCACAGTCACTTTTCATGTCTTCAAAGCTGACTTCATGTCACTCGTCATTCACTCTTTTCCTTCAGTGTTTATACTTGGTTCTGCTGTAGTGCTTCTCTGCATCATTACTTGGCTTTCTGAAGTAGTCTTCCATATAGGACTCTCTTGTGCTTTTAAACCCCAGAAGCATAACTTAAGCCCACTTTGTGAGTTTATAGAAAAACTTTTGATCTTAGAGGTAGATAGTGTTATCAGTATATCAGTAGAAGTAACAAGGATACTTAAATTTGTACAGACTTGGTGGCTGAGGAGTAGAATTACACCGTATTTTTTGTTAATCACTTATCTGGGGCCAAGTTAAAAATATCATTTAACTATTCAAAGCATTTTCAGAGTTAATGAGCACCTCCTAATAACTGCGAACCTGAAGAATTTGTACTGGTTCTTGAGGCATTAGGAAATGTTCCCTGAACTGTGAGCAGACTTTCATGGGGGTTGGGCTGCGGGGGTAGGACTGCTTTTTAGATTGGATTCCCAGTAGGAATTAAGTGGACAGACCCGGACCCCACCTGAGCATTTGGCCGAAGTTTAGACTCCAAAGTTGCCTTATACTCATGCGCCTCCCTGCCATGGGTAGGAAATTCATATTGGATTTTTCTCCCTTGTCAGTTACAAATGTCTATATTCTTTCTAACTTTTTTTGAAATGTGCTTTATTTTATAGGTCAGTCATATCATTTGGGTCAAAAAACAGAACGATTGGAGTTGCAGCCAAAAATCAGGTATGTTCTTTAAGAGAATTCTAGTCAGTTTTTAAGGGGGAGATTTTAAAGGTAAAATCTTAAGGACGTGTAAGAGTATGGAATACCTAAGCTTGTCTGTTGTTTAGTTTTAAAAATATAATGAGTGTCTTTATGAACTCTTAGATGGTTTTTTCCCCTTCTGTTCCCTTCTTGTTTTATTGAATAAGGTCTACTTACTGTTTAATTTGCCAGCTTCAATTTTTAGTAACTTCACTACCTTCTAATTTATGTGATTATGTGAAGTTTCTCTGACACTCATTTAAAAATTAGATTCCTTCTGGAAGTCCTGTGTTTGAAAGTGTTTTCATGTTACTTAATAATTAAGGTAGGACTGGGAGAACTTTGTGTCTAGACCTGTGCTCTTTTATGTGGTAGCTGTTAGCTACGCATGGCTGTTGAGCACTTGAAATGTGCCTAATCTGAATTGAAATGTGAAGTGAAAATACATGAGACTTCGAACACTTAAGCTGAAATAAAGTATCTCATAAGTATTTTATACTGAGCATGTTAAAATAATATAGTATTTTAGTATTTTAGATATGTTAGGCTAAATAAGCAATTGAAGTTAATTTCACCTGTTACTACTTAATGTGACAAAAAATCTACATATGTCATTCGCACTTAGGGATCACTTTATAATTCTTGGATTGGGGGAGAAAAAATATAGTAAAAATAATACAAACTTCCTTCTGAGAGGCAGTAAGAAAGAGTTTTAAGTACAGAAAATATAGTATTGCTAAAAAAAAATAAAATTCTAAACCCTGGAATATTGTATTTCAGCTAGTTGGAAGAGATGAGGCACAGGACAAGAGGTGGAAAACAAGGGACACAGGAGAAACAGGGATGCACACTCAAAGTGATGTGCTCAGAAGGAGAGAGGCACTTCCGCGTCTTTGTGGTCATGTGAGGAGAGTCAGTTGAGGCTCAGATGTAGCCTGTAGATGGTAGACATTCTATCTCAGTTACAGAATCACAAGGAATTTTAGATTATAAATATGCTTAAATTTCATATTGTATGAAAACAAGTACTGCCAAGCTATATTCTTCCCTTTAAAAAAAGTAGGTCAGAGAAAAAAGTAATTGAGCTATTTGGTATTTTTGAGCTGGTAACTTTGGAAGTCTCAGTTTTTAATGTTTTATTTTAATTATTTCTATATTTGAAATACAGTTTTCTTTGCTGACGTCTTTTGATGAAATAATGCTTTAAAGTGGGACTTTTTAATCCAAAGCCTAATCAAAAATGTGTACGTTCAATTGAAAACATTAGGTCATTTAGAAAGTTCTGAATAATTCTTGCCTCTTTTGCTTTTTGGTATAATTAGCATGACATGCTATTGGTAGGAAAAGTAGCATTCCATGTATTTTGTGGCCCAAAATGCTTATTCTGGTCATTTAACAACTTATTAGACTATAATAATGAATTCTTTTTTAAAAAAAATGTAATTTTGATGTAGTACATCTAGATGTCCTTAGTTATTCATTCAGTGGGTAGAAAACACCTTGAGTGGGAAAAAGGAATGAAATAAAGGCTTGTACTTCTTGGTGGTTGCCTCAGAGTTTTAGTGGTAGTTCCACTCTCCACGAAGTTACCTTGCAGATTTTGAAATCTGTTTTAAAGGCTGTAGTGACAGTACTGCCTCCCTGTTGGAAAAGGAGAGAGAATGAAGTCCATTCATTGATGGGTTAATTCAGGGCTCTGGGAAAGTTACTTGTATCCCCATGGTTTGAGTTCTAGAAGTGACTTCTTATAAAATTGCTGTAAGTAATAATAGGTGTTAAAATTTAAAAAATAATTTAAAATCTCTAATTTCTTGTGCAGCAAATCACTCATGCAAACAATACAGTGTCAAACTTCAAGAGGTTTCACGGTCGAGCATTCAATGACCCCTTCATTCAAAAAGAGAAGGAAAACCTAAGTTATGATTTGGTTCCAATGAAAAATGGTGGAGTTGGAATAAAGGTAATATATGAGCTACCTTAGAGTCATAATATGAAGCTAACTAATCTGTAGAGAAAGATACTTAATTCTTAATGAAAATTTTAACTGTTATCTTTTAATTGAACAGTGTGGTCTTCCCCCTTTTTTTTCATCCATCTTCTTTTAAATTGTAGGTATAGCTTTAAATTGTCCTTGAAAATTATTCAAAAAGTATATACTGCTATAACTTGATTTGTATTTCTTGTAATTTCTTGACAGTTATAAAATTTAGGTTTACTTAGTGGTGTTTAAAAACCTAAATTGTGTTGTCATGTCAAATAAAACTCTGTTCAGGGCAGCCGAGTTGCATTGTTTGGAGAGCTGTCTTGTAATACAACCAGAAATCTTTTTTTAAACTCGCAGAGGCATTCCTGTCTTATGATCTACACAAAATAATATTTATCCCAATGATTCAGCTCTTCAGAGTGGAAATTTACTACCTTCTATAACGTTTTGACTAGTATTTAGAGTTGGGAAACTCTGCCGTTACCATTTTTTTCTCTTCATCTCTTGGAAAACTGTTACTTTGCTTCTCTTTCCTTTCCTTCCTTCTTTTTCTCCTTCTTTCCTAAACAGCTATGACAGAGACTTTCTGGAAGAGAATATGTAATAATTGGGAGGAAATATTAGCAGGTAGCTTTGAGTACCACTGATTAAAACATTTTCTTTCTGTAAATAGGTAATGTACATGGATGAAGAACACCTGTTTAGTGTGGAACAGATAACAGCCATGCTGTTGACTAAGTTAAAGGAAACTGCTGAAAACAACCTCAAGAAACCAGTAACAGATTGTGTTATCTCAGTAAGTAGAATTCAGCAAGGCAGTGTGTTTTAATCTGTCTGCTTTTTGTTACTCTCAAGTGTCCAATATGTGAAAGCTGTTCTATTACTAGGGATCAAAGCTGTATGGGACTATGTTAACATAGTCAGGAGTATTTCAGAGGAGGTTCAAGTGGTATTTTTAGCCAGAAGTTGCAGAGGTTCTTGAGATGAAAATCAAACTCTGTGGGTCTTTTTGAAAATACAGACTGATTATTCGAATGGGGGATATTCTAATGGTGCCATACTGTTAAACAACTTGTGTTCATAGACGGGAGCTTTTCTGAATTCCACCCTTAAATTGAGAAGCAGTGCATTAGAGGTTTTAAAATACAACCTACCAGGATTAATAAAACCTAGATTTTCAGCCCTAGCCAGTCTACTACCTCCAATGGACAGTCGTTAAGGTATCAAGGAGTATTTGAAATGGACAAAAGCCACCTTTTATTTGGACACCAAAAAAGGTAGTTTTGAATTCTGTTCTCTCAAATGTCTAGGGTAACCTCTTGATCTGCTCTGCCCCAGGACACACCACACACCACAGTATTTCATGACAGCCTGGGTAGGTGGCCTGCCCGGACTAGTCAGAGTCTTTATGGCAGTGTGTGCTAGGATATGGAAGAACAGAGACAGGCCTGGAATTTCTCCTCTCGCCCTTGTAAGATAGAGTGTGGCCTACCACAGGGATATATGCCTGCTGCTAAGAGTAATTACTTTACTCTCTGATAAAATAAAAAAGTCAAATTATAAATCAGTGGTCCTTTTTTTTCTCTTTAATTTGATGAAAACAGTGTTCTGACTTGAAAGGTGAACCAGAGACTTAATGTTGATTCTTGTCTCTTTTTCTGAAGCTTCTACAATTACTTTGCAAGGAATGTGTGAAGTCCACTATACTGAGTTTTCCCCTAGGTACTTCCTAATTAAATGCTACTATGAATGTATTGTTAGATGCTTTTCTCGAGGTGTATCCTAGTTAAGATGCAATCCTAAATGTGATTGAAATATTTTAGTTAGAAGCACCAGTCACTCAACACCATGAGAAACTTTGTCCCCTTGAGCTGTTTCACTCTTCTTCCTCTTAGGAAAATCAACAGGCTTTGCAAAGAAAAAAAAAGTTCTTGTAATCTTAACATGTCTACTAAATTAGAGCTCAACAAATAGCAAAACTAAAGGGCAGTGGCTTGAATTAGCACTGTGTTGTTTAAGTTTTTGTAGTCTTTAATAGCTGTGGTTATATTTAATGTTAAATATGGACTTAGCACTATAACTTCCAAATATCAATAGAAATTTAAGACATTTGGAAATGTTTTATCCACTTAAATTTAAAGCTTTCTGTTAGATTTGAAAACCTCAATATGCCTTATGAAAACTGGTTCATTTTTATTTTGAATTAAAATTTGGTTATATTACAGAACTACTTTGTAGATACTGTAAGTTTAGGGCAATCTTTTCTAAAGTTAATTGTTCTTAATATTAAGGAACTTGCTAGAAACTAAGCCTAAAGTTTTATTTCTGTTTTATGACTTAACTAGGAACCTATTTAGCTGGACTATTAGGAATTTATTACAAGTGGTTGTAAGGAGTTTGTATGTATCTTGTTTTTTTAGGCATGTTAAAATTCTTTCTGTCCTTCTCTGTAGGTCCCCTCTTTCTTCACAGATGCTGAGAGACGGTCTGTGTTAGATGCCGCGCAAATAGTTGGCCTAAACTGCTTAAGACTCATGAATGACATGACAGCTGGTAAGCAAAAACTTGTGTGGTGTGACTGTACTATCAAAACTAGAGCTGAGACATGTTAGGAGCAATTATGGAAACTTTCACATTGATACAGAAATACTATTTAAACGTGTTAAATATTATTTAAAAATTCCAGCTTTTCAGATGCTTACGTTTAATGAGAAATGGCATTTTGTCAGATTTATGAATGTGTTTACATTAGAAAGTTTTTTATATATATATACAGTGTGGGACAAAAGTAAGTTTACAGTTGTATATGCAAAATGGTTTGTTCTTCTGTTGTATTTTTCCTACAAGCAACTGTAAACCTACTTTTACCCCACCCTGTATGTATTTTAATTTTTTGAATTAGGTGTGTTGGATTTAGCTTTTTAAAAATTTTTACATTGTTTTTATAGTTAAGACAAGTTTTCCCAAAATCTTATAATTGTGGGTTTCACAACTACCTTGACTACAATTACTGATGTAGTTAAAAAATTCTGTCCTCCTATAATTCCCAAATATATGTAGTTAGGCATCGATTTTTCATCTCAGTCAAATACTAAGCTGTATCATTTTCCAGGCGTTGGGTTAGAGTTGGATATAATATTGAGCAAAGTAGTCAGTGTTACTTCCTCCTAGAGCTTTTATGAGTTTATTATGATTTCAGATGAACAAAACCTCAGTTACAGTTTAATGTCAGGCAAAATTAATTAGGCTGTTAAACATATTTCTAATGGATTCTAAGTTTTAAAGTTTCAATAAAGCCATGTTCTTAGGTATACATGTTTAGAAATGCAGTGCTTTCAAAGTTCAGAAAAAGCTAACAGACTCTTTAAGGGAGAGCAGTTATTTGTCTTGGATCTAAAAATAAGTGGTAGGAACTGCAATTCCTATAGTTGTATATTAAATTCTTAATTTTTTTGGATGAGCTGTCTCCTGGCAGGTCGTGGTTAAAATGTGAGTATGCATAGTGAGTCTGATAGCTGTCTGTGATGACATGTCATTGTGTGTCTTCTCAGTTGTGTGTGTCCATACATCGGGAAACGATAGAGCACTGTACTAAAGTCAGAAAGGGGGAAAAGTAATCAATACCAAGAAAACTAGTATGATACAGGGTACAAAAACAGTGTGTTCGGCTTTAATTATTTGAAGTATAGTCAGGGTTCCTGCATGTATAATTATACTATAACAGTGAAATTTCTGAGAAAATGTGACTCAAAGAATTGAAACTCACGTATTTTTTTGTAGTTGCTTTGAATTACGGAATTTACAAGCAGGACCTCCCAAGCCTGGATGAGAAACCTCGGATAGTGGTGTTCGTTGATATGGGACACTCAGCTTTTCAGGTGTCTGCCTGTGCCTTTAACAAGGGAAAACTGAAGGTAAAATCATAAATTGGAATTAAGTGACCAAAGTCTATTAAATGTGTTTTATCTGTCATCACTTTAAGCTGCTGAGCTTCTCGACTGTGGTCTCCTTGGTAATGAAGAGTGCTGGGTCGTGGTGTGAACACGGAGTTTTTCCCCAAGGCTGATCTTTATGAAGATGATGTCTTGTATACTCTATATTCTTGCTTAGGCAAGAAAAACTTTCAGATCATCTTTATGTAATCATTAAAAGTCAAAACTATCTTAAGAGATTTAGTATTTCATTTGGATTTTGTAGTTAACATTTCTCCTGACTGGGATTTCATGTTTATTTTAGGTAGAAATCTTGAGCTTGTTAGTCTTAAGTTGTTTGAGTAGTAATGTTTAAGATTGTAGTAAAAAATGTGATTGAAAATAACCAGATTATTTGTTGTTTTAACTAAATTAGGTACTGGGAACAGCTTTTGATCCTTTCTTAGGAGGAAAAAATTTTGATGAAAAGTTAGTAGACCATTTTTGTGCAGAATTTAAAACTAAGTACAAGCTGGATGCAAAATCCAAAATTCGAGCTCTTCTTCGTCTATATCAAGAGTGTGAGAAGTTGAAAAAGCTAATGAGCTCAAACAGCACAGACCTGCCACTGAGCATCGAGTGCTTCATGAACGACCAGGACGTGTCAGGAAGGATGAACAGGTGCGTCCTGAATTCTGTCAGCACGTAGGAAGAGCTTCTGGTGGGGATACTGTGCGTCAGGCCCACAGTTGTGTGCGACCTGCTGGGAAGACCGTGAACACCCCTAGAACTAGGGGCACTTGTGCTCAGAGGGTATTTAGAAAGAGCTTTGCTAAGCACCCTCATGCTGAAGTCTCTGGGACCTTTTTTCCCTCCTACTTTTTGGTACTTCTGGGTTGGTAATTGATTGCTGCTTTACCACATAGTGTATTTACAGAAACATTTGAGATCAATGGAAATTTTTTAAAAAGGAACAAGAATTGGATCACATAAAACATAGGAGTGAAATGTCAGTCTTAATGTAAAAGTGATTCTCTCAATGATAACTGATTTTCTCCCCCACCCCCTTCACCTGTTTTGTAAATTTGTATTTTAAAAAGTTACAAATTACAATACAGTTAAACTTGGCCCACTTGGAATCCAGGGTGTCTGATAAAATGAAATTCATTGGGTCAATAAGATTTATTGTTTAAAAACAAGATATTGACCTTTAGGTAACTTTTCTGAAGATTTATAAGTGTTCCTCTTATTTACCAAGGGCACAGTTTGAAGAACTCTGTGCTGAACTTCTGCAAAGGATAGAATTTCCTCTTTATTCACTGATGGAGCAGACGCAGCTTAAAGTAGAAGACGTGAGTGCTGTTGAGATCGTTGGAGGCGCTACACGAATTCCAGCTGTGAAAGAGAAAATTTTCAGGTTCTTTGGAAAAGACGTGAGCACAACGCTCAATGCAGATGAAGCAGTCGCCAGAGGCTGCGCACTGCAGGTATGCTTCCTGAGCCTCCCTCCCTCTGCAGGCAGGCCAGAAACCTCTTCCACCTCATCACATGGCGCTGGCCTCCGGTGGTCAGAAAGCCTTGTGCCTGGTTAGACACCACAGGGGAGTCACTTCTGAGTAAGTCCGTAAGGCTGTGGGGAGACGAGGCTCTTCAAATCCAGACAATCCAGGAAATTCGAGATTAAAGGAGCCAAACCCAGACAATCCAGGGAATTCGAGATTGAAGGAGCCATGGAGCTAGTGTTTCTCAAACGGGGAATGAGGTAGTGGCATGATTCTGGGGTGTGGCAGAAACCGGCTGTAACCCATGATTAGCTTTGGGGGGGTGACAGTTGTGACAGGGCACACAGGTGGAACGTGGAATGACAGTCTGGTGTGTAATACAGAATTGACGTCGGGGAGAGTTTGCAGGGTTACGGTTACGTTTGTTAACTGGTTTTAGGAAAGAGCTGCTTCCCCTCCAAAATTGATCTGAACCTGTTTTTATCAGGTCAGAAGGCAGCTCTGAGGCCTGGCGTTCCACAAAGCAAAAGCGCCAAATCTAGATGTTACTGATAAAAAGGAGAATTAGTTTCAGTTTATATTTAGGGCAGTGTAATCAAATAAATTAAGTAGTTTTGACTAAAATTTCAGATTAACATGCTTTAGTTTTGATCTAGTTAGCCTAGTTTTTTAGTGCAAAGCAAGAGGTTCTGTGGACAAAGGTATTTAGACAGACTACCCTTTAAAATGTAAAAGAGGAAGAATATACAGACACTGCTTATTACTGATTACCTATTGTATCATACTATCCCACCCTGTAGTTTCTGTTTTTAGTTTCTTTGATAATAGAGTATGCCTCCTTATCTCTAATTCCTAGAAACCTGGGAAGTTTTTATACTTGCTATATACTGTAAGCAGTTTTGAGTTTGAACTTAAACCTACCCATTCCATTTGAATTGAGTTTTATGTTAAAAGGTGAGTGAATTATTTATGTGCTTATGATAATTTTTCCTTTCTATGTTTCTTTTTTGAAGTGTGCAATCCTGTCTCCAGCGTTTAAAGTTAGAGAGTTTTCTGTCACAGATGCAGTTTCTTTTCCAATATCTCTTGTGTGGAGTCACGATTCAGAAGACACTGAAGGGTATGTATCAAAAAAGAACTTTCAGATCATGTATTTTACTATAAAGAAGAAAGTCACAGATGACTTGAATGGTAGTGTGTCTGAATAATCTAGCTGGGACTTTTCAAAAACCAAACCCATCAAAGTATTTCTCTCATTTTGGTGTTATAAATGGTGAGATAGACTTGGTAAAGGTTTTGTAATGTGCCTGTTCTCTTCGTGTAGCACAGTAAGCTTCAGTACTTGATACATACTGACCGCCCTTCCTTCCCTAGTGTTCACGAGGTGTTCAGTCGGAATCACGCTGCCCCCTTCTCCAAAGTTCTCACCTTCTTGAGAAGCGGACCTTTTGAGCTGGAAGCTTTCTATTCTGATCCTCAAGGAGTTCCGTATCCAGAAGCAAAAATAGGTAAAGCAATTAAGTATATTTATTCTTAAAGACTTAGTGTACAGACTTGAAGCTTACTTTTAGCAGTGTTGAGTGGAACATAATTCTGAGGGAAGGCATTTTCGGTTTAGGATAATGGTGATGGAGAAATCGTTGTTTATTGATGAATCAACTGGCCTACAGTAATGAAATGGAATTGCTAGTTGCGGTCTTACTTCTAAGGATCTATATTTAGGAACACTTGGATGTATTTCATATTCTGATGTTATTTATATTTAAGGAATTACCACCTACTTTTAGTATCAGCCATTCCTCTAGGTGAAACACTACTTACAGAATGTTACTTCCAGCTTAAAGCCTGCCTTCGAAACCATTGAGCTGCTTCTCAGATGCACCTTTGTATTTTAAAAAACATTACATCAATTTTGGCACATTCTTCTTCGCGAGGCTTGACACTGTCCACCTGGTTTGACACACAGTCACTCTAGAAATCGGCGGCACAGCCTCGGGCATCTGCCTCGGGGGCCATGTCCTTTCCCGGGCTGAGAGTAGAACTCGCCAGTGTTGCCAGGTCTCTTCAGGACTCACCCTTGCCCATAGCCTTTCATAATGAATTGTGGAAGCAGTCTGACCTGGCCCTGGTCAATTGTAAGTTTTTCTTACTACTTACCTTAAATTTTAAAAGTTCTGACAATTTTTCCTTTTCTTTTTTTATAATGAATCTATTGGGCAGAAATTGTTGAAGATAGACTGAAATTTTGACTTAAGATCCTATGCATAACTTCCCATTGTGCGGAGGATAAAATCAAGCTTTTTAGCATGGTACCAAATTTTTCATATTGTCACCCAAATTGACAAAGCTTGCACATACTTAAAGAAATTCCTCCCTCCGTCCACCCCACCCCCTCTTCTCTCTGTACCACATAGTAAATGCTTTTCTTTAAATGGATCTTAATGGCAGTTACTTTCCAAACAAGGAAGTGGTGGTTACTGAAGGTATATTCCAGCATCTCTCACTGTCTTGGGAATTACACTCTTGGCAGAGATGGTCACTGACACTTAGTGTCTGGTTCCATAGTTCTTCGTGCTCACTGTAAACACCAGCGCAGTCCCCAGAAGCATGGAAGGTCAAGTGACTTGCAGCTGGTCACAGACTGGGTCAGAGTTCAGCATCCAACTCCTCCTCAGTCATGCTCTGGGACGACTCCGTCGTGCATAAGAATGTCAGGCTTTGACTGAAGGTTTTAGCTCACCTCGCCTATTTAAAGTCGAGGAAACTGTTTTAATTATTCAGTCAGAAAAAATGGTGTTACCTGAAAGACCGTGTAGGATTAAAGTGCAGTACAGCCTGATAACCATCAGCCCTTCACTTGCTAATGGTTTTTCACCCTAGTTAGTTTGTGCTCACCCACCTGGAGAAGTAGGGCGAGAGGAGGCAG
>PVKM010024744.1:0-20350 GCA_004027735.1 Carollia perspicillata
GCTTAAGTTATTGATCTGATACTTTTCCTTATATCTAATATAAGAATTCAATATTCTTCGTCTAAGTAGTTAGTTGCAGACTGTGATATTATATGTACATTTTAAAAGATTTTATTTATTTATCTTTAGAGGGGAAGGGTAGGAGAGAGGGAGAGAAATATCAATGTATGGTTGCCTCTCGTATGTCCCCTGCTGGGAACTGGCCTGCAACCCATGCACGTGCCCTGACTGGGAATCAAAATGCGGTTGTTTGGTTTGCAGGCCTTCACTCAATCCACTGAGCTACACCAGCCAGGGCTGACATTATATATATTTTTCTGTATCTTTCAAGTCGAATTTTCCCTGAGACTTCCTATTTGATCCATGCTTGTTTAGAAGTGTGTGTTTCATTTCCAAGTGTTTGGCGATTTCCCTGTTACCTTTCTGTTATTGCTTTCCAGTCTAGTGCCATTATGTTTGGAGAACATGCTTTTAGCTAAGGAAGGAAGATGCCCATTTCTGACCAAAACCCATACATTTTTATGTCAATTTCATGAGCACTTCTTGCCCATGATGACAATTAAAATATTTTAACTGGCAACAGAACTTTAGTAAATGACACTGAACACAGTCCAATTGCTTTCCCTTTGGCAGGTGGTCTGACTGACAGCTTGGGTAATCTGAAGAACCTCGCGAAGCTTATACTGGATAACATTAAGATGAATGAGGAAGATGCTATAAAACTCGGTGAGATTTTTTTCTAATTTTTTAAATGAATATAAGTTTGATGGTAAGGACAGTTAACTCAAGGCGCTTTGACACTGGCTGTGTCTATTCAAGGCAAGGATGCCTTTATGCATTTGTGACTACGCTGGTTTTCCTAGACATTTTCTCCATTCCCATTCCAGTCCTTCAGCGCCATTTTCTGTAAATTGTACATAACTATATTGTAACCCTTTTGAGAACAGAAGCCATGATATGTTTTACTTTCCTGGCTGGTTGAGTCTGCCTGTATTTAAAGCTTGCAGACAAAGTAAATGTTTAAACTGTGGTTTCATAATTCAGTAAAACTTCATAAATTGGCTATATTTATATTTAAAGCATGTGAGTAATATTAAAAAGTGTATATGGTGGTTTTATAGTGAAATAAAACATCAAAAATGGAATGGAACAAGAATAAATGCGGATCAAGAAAACTTCAAAAATGAGCAGAACACGTGATTTGCCTTCCAGGACAGGGAGGTTTCCTGTTGAAGCTGTTTTGCAACAGCTTTCTGGGGAGGAAAATCTTTTTTTCTCTGTATTTTGTTGGCTCCTTCCCTGCGCTGTTTGAGGCCTCAGTTGAACGCTCCTCAGCCTTGTTCTTTTTTTGTTGTGCTTGTCTAAAGAGAACCCTACCCTGCCATCAAACCATGACACACCTTTTTTCATCACATAGCCTACGTGAGAATAATCAGATCAACTCAGTGTTCATCGAACATTTATGGCATGCCTACGAGTTACACGGAATATCAGCACTTGAAGGAGCCTAAGGGCATCTAGTTTAACTCTCATTTTATTGCCGCTGGGACCTAGAACAGTTTACTGACTTGCCCGAGTTCTCACCCATTGGTAGAAAGGGTAGAAGACCGCCTACCTGAGAAAATATGATTCTGTTATTAAAGAATCAAAGTCTGGACTTGACTAAACCAGTGTAAACTCTTTGTTCCTCAAAGAGCTGCTGTGCGACAGGGTAGACACGGTATCAGGCACTTCTACACACTTCTCATTCAGTCCTCACAATAGTCCAGGTACATAGGTGTAAGTATCCCTACAACCACAGCTAAAAGGCTGAATAATTTGCCCACGTTTATACCGTCATGAAGTACAGAATCCAGGAATCAAACTGACTGCAGGGCTCATGTTCACAACCTCCAAGCTGTGCATACTCCCAAGACAACAATTAATATTCACTTACTTTGTGCCAGGCATCACACTAAGTACATGACATACACTATCAGCAACCTTCCCAAAGTTCTGCAAGGTAGCTACTATTAAACCAGTATATATTTCTTTCCTTTAGGTTAGAGTACCACCAAGATAAAGAGTTATTTAAATGACACAAAGGTATGCCAACCAATCCAAGGGACATTTTAGAACGTGTTCAGTCATACTGTTGATATACGATACATCTTGCTCCTGGCTGAGCATGCCGCACTGCATGTGGCCTTGGTTGTAGAGCACTGGGCAGGCCCCCACCATGCGGACACAAGCAGGGCTCTTGAGGCTGTGAACAGTGACTAACAGCACACCCAGGAACTGAAGCCCCCACACTGCCCCTCTGAATTCAGCCTTCACCCCTTCTAAGATTTTTGAGGGGTTTAAAGAGACAGCGCTTACTCAGAAGACATTTCTATGAAAAACGTTATGGTAAAGGTGTACATTGATACCCATTAAAATACTATACATTTACTATGTTTTTTTCTCATGCTGTGAAGAGAAGGACCTCAACATAAGTGACCTGTGTATGGCTCAGGAGATTAGTAAGTGATAGTTGAAAGGCAAACTACTCTCTTAGGCTTTTAATAAGTCAAGGTCTCCACAGACAGAGCATGGCAAGGGCTCTGTGCAGTTGTTCACTGCCTTCTTTTTAGTGCATTGGTCTATGGTTGAATCAGCCTCACTTGGTATCCTCATGCATTTCCTTTCGATCTTTTTGCAGCGGAAGGTCTGACAAACCTCAAGAATATGTGTTTACTTCATTTGACCCACTTGTCTGACATTGGGGAGGGAATGGATTACATAGTAAAGTCTTTGTCAGCTGAACCCTGTGACCTGGAAGAAATCCAATTAATCTCCTGCTGCCTGTCGGCAAATGCTGTGAAAACCCTAGGTAACTGTTGCTGCGTTAACTGAGAACAGTGTGGGACAGCGTGGCATGCTTCTAGAGTAATGCATGCTAAGTCTCTCAAGCAGAGTTTAATTTTTAGAGAAACTGGAAAAGATAATAAAGGCTTCTAGGTAATATCTAGTCTGTTTTTAATGATTTTCTGTATGATTAGAATGAAAATGTATTATAGATGGATAATAAAGAACTTCAGAATAAGTGAATCTAATTTTTAGAGGAGATGAAGAGGTAGAAATAAGAAGTGGGTGCTTGAAACATGTCCTGTTCTATAATAACTGCTTTCAAAGAAATTTGGATGAATGGATAAATAAATGATAGAGAAGCATAGGGAGAGGGATTTCCTCAAATGTTCTCAGGCTTCCAGGCCTCACTGACTGCCCTGTGAAGATAGAGTATAGTGTGCATTAATATAGGAGCTGAGACTTTTGAGTTCTTAAAGAGTGTGCGTGAAAAAAAAAAAACCTTTGCATATTACCGGATAAACTGGATATGTTCAATTCCGATGTTCCGTAAATTTAGATTTGGGCGGGGGAGAATGGTGCAGCCGTTTTAAAAACAGAATATAAAACTGCTGGGAGTCTGTGAGAATTACTGAGATTACTGATATGCTAACATGAACCAAAAGCTAGAAAAACCCATGATTAGAAGGGGCAAGAGAAGCACTGGGAGCAAGAGAATGATAAGAACACTCCTTTCTTTCTCTACCTGCCACTGAGAAGAGATGGCTTCACAACTAGAAATAGCAACCATCCCCTTTTTAAAAGGAGTTCTGTAGGTTTTTTTATATTAAAGCACCAAATTGCAGAAGATATTTACTCTAAGAAAAGGATACATTAGATTGATAAAAAATAATAATAGCAAATATAACAAGAGTATGTATTCATGAAAACCGTGACTAATTTTTTTAAAGGAGATTTTTCTAATCAGTCTTTTAAAAAAATTATTTTATTTTTAGAGAGAGTGAGGGAGAGAAACATAGATGTATGATCATTTGCTTCTTGCATTGGAGACCTGGCCTGCAACCCAGGCATGTGCCCTGACCAGAAATTGTACCCTTCTGGTTTGAGGGACAATACCCAACCACTGAGCCACATCAGCCAGGTCTCTAATCAGCCTTGACAGGGAAAATTTCAACTACATTAAGCAACCATGAGAAATGCAGGTGTCCCCACTGTCAGAAAGTACAACGTTTCTATGAAACCTTTCATAAACTAAAAGGGCGTTAAGCAAATAAGCAATTACCATTAATTTTTATTGGAAAAACTTTGACCTCCCTCATGCTTTTCTTATACCTTAGGACGACACACTTGCTAAGAGACGCACAATAAATTGAGATAAAGCACAGATGCTCGCAGACACAGTTTAAAGCTCTGGCGGCAAGATGCTGAGATGCTGAGTGTAGATCCCAGGAAGGAACTTGGCGGGGGGCGCACTCCGGCTGCCTCTCTACAAGGCTCCCTACAAAACAAATGTTGAATGCTATTTTTGCTTTTCGCCTTTTTTGTAAAAGCGAAATCCTCTTTGGATTCCTTTCAGTTAGCAAAAATGGTACTAATAATGTAGGTCGTTTTGTAAAAGTGAAATAACACACTGAACTTTGGAAAAGAGAATACCTGTATCTGCAATGAAGACAAGGAGCTGAACAGATCATAGCTAGAGTGATGGCATGTTATGGCCAATGTCCTTGTTATTATTATTATTAACGTCACAACTATAACGTTAACACAACCATCTAAACCTGGGTCCACAAAGAACAGCTCCTCCCATCTCGTGTTTGTTCCTTTGTTTCTCCCGCATAATAAGAGCATTTAAGAACTGGAGGTAACCTCCCAGTGTATCTAGTTCAACTTCCTCATTTTAAAGATGGAGATGCTGAGGCGCAGAGAAATGGAGTGCTTTCCCATAGTGATGTAACTATAGTTCATGCTGCTCTAGGCTTTATGTGCGCTGAAGTGTATTATTCAGAACTTAGGACCTTGAAATATCTGTCCATTTGGTCATAGTCGTGGCAGTTGGTGGTTAAACCTCTTCAGATTCTTTTGGGATTAATCAAATTAAAATTAATTAATCAAACCAAATAATGATTTGTACTCTATCAACAAAGAAGACAAGGGCTCAGAATTCTTATAAGGATATTTTAAAATGCGTATATAGTTCCCTGATGGTCTTTTTATTTTGGATTAAAATTTTTTTTTACAGCTCAGAATCTTCACAATTTGGCCAAACTCAGCATTCTTGATTTATCTGAAAATCACCTGGAAAAGGATGGCAACGAAGCCCTGCATGAACTGAGTAAGAATGACAATTGTGCCTCATTAGCTGCACCTTAAGGAAGTCATGTAGCCCTTTCTTCACCTGTCCTCGAGGGGCACATGCACATGGCCCCCGAGGCACCAGTTTTCACGTGCTCACTGCACCTGAGGCTGCCGCCCGCTTGCCTCCTTCTAGGGAGCTAGCATCTGAGAGTAGGTGCTGTTTGAGACAAACTTGCCTAAGGAGTAGTAATAAGATTTTTAAGGTACGACAATAATATTGTGATTATGTTAGAAAAAAATTACTGCTTACTGTCTGAGATTTGATGTAATTATACAGAAGGGAAGGAATTTGGCGAGGATGAAGCAAGACTGTCTGTGATTTGATGTTTGTTGGAAGTCAGCTTATGCAGTTTCACTAAACTATCCTGCATAATGTTTGTATATTCTTGGACACTTTCCATAAAACACCAACTGAAAAACGAGTCGATTCTCATTACACATTGAGTAGGCTGCAGAGAGAAAGACCATTTCTCTCCCATATATCTTCATCCTTCATACATTTTGTGATGGATTCAAGTCTTGAAATGGTCTCTGGTCCTTCAAGTTGACAGGCTGCACGTCTTGGAACAGCTGAGTGTGCTGAGGCTGCCCTGGTGGCGTGACGCCCGAGTCAGTCTGACCAGGCTGCTGGAACAGCTGGAGCGGGCCCCTCGACTTGTCAGACTTGGGCTGAAAAACTGGCGACTCGCAGATGCCGATATGAAAATTCTAGGTAGGTAGCCCTGGCTGGTGTAGCTCAGTGGATTGAGTGCGGGCTGCGAACCAAGGGGTTGCTGGTTCCATTCCCAGTCAGGGCACATGCCTGGGTTGCTGGTCAGGTCCCTAGTACAAGTCCCTGGTACAGGGTGCAGGAGTGGCAACAACACATTGACAGTCCTCTCCCTCTCATTCTCCTCTTCACCTCTCTAAAAATGAATAAATAAAATCTTAAAAAAAAAATTCTAGGTAGGTGCATACGCAGAACTGAGAGAACAGGAGTGGGTCCTAACGAGGCTCTTAAGGCTTTCTCTTTTTTCCTTCCTTCCCTCCCTCCCTCCTTCCCTTCTCTGTCTTCATTTATTTTTTCCTCCTCTTTCATTATACAAACACATTTTTAAATTATATTTTATCGACTATACCATTACAGTTGTCCCGATTTTTCCTCCTTTGCCTCCCTCACCCGGTACCCCCTACTCACTCAGGCAATCCACACAACTTTGTTCCTGTTCATGGGTCCTGTGTATAAGTTTTGGCTACATTTCCTGCACCGTACTTTAGTACTTTACATCCCCTGCCTATTCTGTGACTACCTGTTTGCACTTCTTAATCCCCTCACCTCTTCACTCATCCCCCGACACTCCCCTCCCATCTGGCAACCCTCAAAATGCTCTCTGTATCCATGATTCTGTCTCTGTTCTTCTTGTTTGCTTAATTTTTTTTTAGATTCACTTGTCGATAGATTAGTATTTATTGCCATTTTATTGTTCATAGTTTTGATCATCTTCTTTATCTTGAATAAGGTCCCTTAAATAAGTTCTGGTCCTTAACCTATCAAGTCATATCATTCTGGGTGTCATTCTTCAGGCCCCTCCTCAGTTCTGCATGATATTGGAGGCAGGTGGCTTCTGTGACAGGCTAATTCGTTAGCTGATAAATAATCCCTCTCCGGAACCGCACACCTTAAGTGAGTTGGAAAGGATGTATTGTTTCAAAGAGGCTATTGGGGAGTGTGTAGAATCAGAATTACATGTGAGGGAGGCATTTTTAGGTAAAGACTTTTTAGCATCTTTCAAATCTTTAAGTAGGTAGTTTCCTGATCTACCTGCTTCTGAGGCTGGCCTTTGAGATCAGACAGGAAGGAGATAGTGTGTTTAATGAAAAAAGAACTGAGCTAGGCAGTAGTTTACCATTTGACTTTAATTGTCTAGTGCCTTATTGCTTCCATATGTAAATAATAAAAATATGCATAACAGAAGGCAGCTGACTCTGGGGAAATTTAGCTGTAACACTGTGCCTTACATTGCAAGTAAAAAAGAAAAGAAAAGAAAAAGTAAAAACAAACTACTTTATAGTAGTAGCTTATTCTCAAAGTCTTAAAAAAAGAATGAGTGGAATTGTCATTATATCCCCAATAAATGGTAACAACATTATCCCTGTGTTATAAAGAAGCAGAGACATAAGGAGGCTGGCATACTGAATGGGGAAAGGGATAAGACAGAGAGGAAGAGTTGATGAAAGAGGGGAGAGAGTTTAGGTGCTGACCTTGCTCCCCAGCCCCCACCTGCCATTTCCTCCACCTCCCAGGGGTATAAAAAGGCAATCTTCTTGGGCCCGAGGCATAAGCAGAAGAGTGGGAGCCAAGCATCCTCTGCCTTTGGTCTCTAGCCAGGTGAGGAGACTGCTGTTGGCCCCTCCAGAGACTCCATCTTTATGAAATGGTCACGGGGAATTGGTTAGACAGACCTGTCCACCCCCTGAACTTGATAGGTGGATGAATAACCTGCAGCGACTTAAAGTCTGAGCCTTAGTTTGCTCATCTGTCAAATGAGGATAATGATAATACCTACCATGTTAGTGGTTATTGTGCTAACCAGTACCTGAGCTAATGCATATGGAGAAGTGCAACACTGACTCACTGGATATGCTCAACAAATGGTACCATGATCGTATGCTCTGTGGGCTTCCAGGGAAACCAGAAACCAGGGTTATCTTTTTTAAAAAAGCTTTCTCAGCCTGCAGAACAAAATACAACCTGCCTACTTTTGATGTGGAAGACCCTTCACAATGGAGTTTCAATTCACCTTCCTCTGTACCTTCCGATGTCTGCCATACTGCCCTACCCATGTGAGGGTCCATCCTCATGGACCTCCTGCTGTCCCTTGAAAATGCCTTTTTCACACACTCTCCCTGGAATGTCCTTCACCTTCTCCTGCAGTGCCTATAAGACCTAACTTAAAACTATCTCCTTCTTGGTGAAATATTCTCCCTATGCTTCCTCTTCGGTAGCCCCAGTACAACCTAGATGTTTGATTTAATCCTCTTGTCCAGAGTCTTTCAAACTTTTTTCTTTGACTGTGACCCACACCTTTTATCTCATGACTTGAAACACACATATACACATTTTTAAAGTAAAGTTACACTCTACTTTCTGTTCGTGCTAGCTTATTTCACTTAAAACAAACTCTGAGCGCAACCTATTACATTCATTTCCTTTTCCACTAATGGAGGGGATACCCCTCAGCTAAAAACAAAACCATGCCTTAATCCTTATCAGCCTAGATCCAGGGCTTCTGTTTCCATGGTCACTTCTCGTGTCTGAATTTCTGCTCCCGTGTGTCTCTTGTGTCTGTCATCTTGCCTCCTGCAGTGGTTCCTTGCCCTATTCTCCAAGTGACTCAAGTGGAAAAAACAATCCTTGTCCTTAGTTTCTACAAGAAGGGCCCAGTATAATTATGGATGTAGCAGATTTACTGAGTGGGTATTGTGAAAGGTGGAATGACATGATAGTTCAGAATGGCAGATTAGTTCAATTTATTGGCACTTCCACATTCTCAAAGAGATTCTTGACCATTTCTGCCAATTCCGGCTCCAGTGGCCTGTTAATTGCCTTTTCCTCTTCCCGTCTCCATCTCTTAAAGTCCCCATGAGGCCCTGGCTGGTGTAGCTCAGTGGACTGAGTGCGGGCCTGCAGCGAACCAAACAACTGCGGTTCAATTCCCAGTCAGGGCACATGCCTGGGTTGCAGGCCAGTTCCCAGCAGGGGATGCACGAGAGGCAACCACACATTGATATTTCTCTCCCTCTCTCCTTCACTTCCTCTCTAAAGATGAATAAATAAAATCTTTAAAAAAAGAATTAAAAAAAAGTCCCCATGAAACTCACCTGGCCCCCCCGCATCACCAGTCAATTTGGGCAATGGCACTTAGTGATGGACACGTATGACAGATGCTGTAGTGAAATGAAGAAACTGTAATGAGAGACAGGCTCTAATTTAAAAAAGACTGCCTAATGAGATGTACCAAGAAAATGAGATGTGGATATGTGGATATGTGAGGTATGAAATTAGATACAATGGTTGGGATGTGCTCTCCTGGAAAAACTCCAAGCCTCAATCAACCTCAATTTTCCACTTTTTCGGCAGCTATACTCAAGCTACTGGGGAAAATCACACAATGTGGCAGATAGATACACTGCAAGTTCAGAGTGACAAATTTCAACAAAAATATTTAGAACCAAATGGTAAGAAAGCACTATATATCAAAACATGTGGCATGCAGCAAAAAATAAAAATAAAAAAATAAGCAGGGATTGAATAATATTCTCATAGCCTTAAATACTTATATTAAGATAAAAGGCTGAAAATTAATGTTTCTAAGTTAGGAAGCCAGAAAACCAACTGAGTAAACCACAACATAATAAACGTAACAGTATGGGTGTCCCTCATTTCCTGCAGTTCACTTTATTGAGCTTCACAGATGTTGAGTCTTTTACAGATTGAAGGCAACACCCTCCACCGGCAAAAAGATCAGGACTCCCTTTGATGCAGTGGTCTGGCGTCACCCCTGCAATGTCTCCAAGGCATGCCTGCATACATCAATGAAACAGAAAACTAAAGTAAAGATTAGGAAAGCTTAAAATTAGTTCTTTAAAAAGAGTAACAATGCCCTGGCTGGTATGGCTCAGTGGATTGAGTGCTGGGCGGTGAACCGAAAGGCTGCTGGTTCGATTCCCAATCAGGGCACTTGCCTGGGTTTCAGGCGAAGTCCCAACTGGGGGCGTGCGAGAGGCATCCAATCGATGTTTCTCTCACACATCGATATTTCTCTTCCTCTCTGTCTCCCTCCCTTCCCCTCTCTAAACATAAATAAATAACATCTTAAATAAATAAAAAGGATCACAAAATAGATAAAAATCAAGCATGACTGTTCAAGAGAAAAAAGAGTGACATAATTTCATTCATCAAAATGGAGACACAAGCCCATGTTTGTAGTAAGTGACCACTGCCCCCAACTGGAAGCGACTGAGGTGTCCTTCAGTAGGTGGATGGATGGGCGAGCTGCGGTGCAGCCGTGCGGTAGTGTGTCATTCAGTGGTACAAAGAAATGAGCCATCGAGCCATTACGTTTCCAAGGGGAAACTTAAATATGGATTGCTGAGTGGGAGAAAAAGCAAGTCTTAAAATGCTACAAAATGTATGATTCAATTTACATGGCATTCTGGAAAAAGCAAAACGATTGAGAGAGCAAAAAAGCTCAGTAGTTGCCTGGGGCTTAGGAGGAGGGAGGGTTAGGGTTAAACAGCGGCAGCTCGGGGGACTTTTCAGGGCAGTTGGAAATAGTCTGTATGATACTCTAATTGTGCATACATGATGCTGCATCTGTCAAAACCCATAGAACTTTGCAGCAGCACAAGCAGAGAACCTTAATGTATGCAAACTAAAAAGATCACTGAGGAGATCTGGGATGCTGAGGTCAAAATGCAGAATGCAAAACCACCTAACTTCGTTACAGACTCTGAAACAATCTCACTGCAAGGGATGAGGGAGAAAGAAATTGACCTAAATGGCTTTGGGAATGATTTGGAAAACTAAAGGCAAAATAACTTGTACATAAGCACTGTACTTTATTGGACAGTTGACTCCAGTTGGGGCACAGGTTAACAACTCTGACACTGCTGCACACTTACACTGGGACTGAGCCGTTAAGTAAATAGATGGCAGAGCGTGGGAGCCAGGTTCCCCGGAGTTGGGATGGGAATTTACAGCAAGGGGAGGGGGCTAGGCTGGTTCGTGATAATAAATTAGAATCGGAGACATGAGTTCATGTCGTGTGTAGCTCAAAGGTTTAGATATAGATGTTACATAGAGGAAACTATATGTATACTAAATATACACATATATAGTATATAATATAAACAACCCAAATGCTTCTCACTAATGAATGGATAAACAAAATGTGGTACATGCATACTATAGGGTTTTATTCAGCCATTACAAGGAATGGCTCTTGGAACAGGCTATGAGATGGATGAACCTTAAAAATATCATATAAAGTGAAACAAGTCACAAAGACCACATGTTGTGCAATTTTATTCATATGAAATGTACAACATAGGCAAATTTATAGTGATGGAATGTAGATTCATGATTGCTGAGGTCTGGGGGAAGGGGGCTTAGGGGTCTGGGTTTCTTTCTGAGGGTGATTAAAATGTACCGGACACTTTAATTTGCTTGCTTTCTCTGTAAAAGCTGACACTGAGCATTTCCTCCTTTGCAAAGTGTTCTCTTGACTTCCACTCCACCTTAGCTACTCCTCAGTCTCCTTTGCAACGGCAATTCCTCTGCTCAGATATTAAATGCTCCCAATTTCCTTAGAGCTTGGTCCTAGGCTCTCTGCTCCTCTTCCTCAGAGACTGCTTTTTGTCTTAGAACTTCAACCATCATTTTCTACAAATATGACTCACAAAATTTTGTTTTTAGTCCATTGGCACTCTGGGACTACCAGAAAGAAATTGTTACTAGCTCAGGGATCTATTTCACCTGTTTGAACAAAATTCCTCTTTTAAAAAAAATTTTTATTTATTTATTTTTAGAGTGAGTAGAAGGGAGGGAGAATTTTTAGAGTGAGTAAAGAGAGGAAGAGAAACAACACACACCCCCAGCTGGGGACCTGGCCTGAGAACAAGGCATGTGCCCTGACTGGGAATTGAACCGGTGACCTTGTGACTCGCAGGCTGGCACTCAATCCACTGAGCCACACCAGCCAGGGCCAAAACCCCTTTTTAAATGGCATCTTCCAATGTAAATGTTAGAAACCGGACTTCATTTTCTGGACTGTTCTCACAAAGAGAGCCATCACATCTGGGCTCTACTATCCAGTTTGTTCTCAAAAAAAGTACCATCACAGGATCTATTCCTAGGAGCTCTGTGCTAAATCCTGGACCCAACCATTCTGCCACATGGATCCCAGTATCACATTTTTATTTTCCAAGCGCTCTTTCTTCTTCTCCAACTGTACTTAAAAAAATAACAACACCTTACTGTTGTTGGGTAGGTGCAGTACCTCTTCAGGGTCCCTGGAAAACAAGTTTTTGGAGTTTACTTTTCCTGTTCCCTATGTCACCTCATTTCTTGGGAGTTCTTCAGCTTCCAGTCTGTGTTCTTTGTTGGAGGCTGTTCTCCAGTGTCTGGTATTCCTGTGCTGTTCTCTGGACGTTTTCGAGTGAGGCACGAGTTGATCAGAAGCTTTGTGCCTGAGGGAGGAGGTCACTTTTGGCTCTCCCTTTGGAGGGCCTTTCCCTGGAGGCAGCTCAGTTTCTCCGGAGAAGGATCCTTCAGTTTCCCCCTGCAGCATGTGAGCCCCCTTGCCAGTGCTCTGGGAACCATGTGGGGTTGGAAGGCTTATTGCCTTTGGGAGCTCCCGGGGCCTTCTGGCATATCATGGCACTAGCACCCGTCTAATTTATACTGTATGTTCTCATGGTATATTGTAAGCCCACTAAGGCAGGGGCCTGGTCTATCCTTTCCATGTACCCCCAGCACCCAGCCCAATCCGTGGTACACAGTAGGCAAACATTCAACAATGTTCGCTGAGTGACAGACGGGAAGGGCTCTGGTTCTGGGGTTTTGTTTACTATGCAGAAGCCCTTCAAGGATGAGAATCCTCCTGCCCAGAGCATTTGAGATTCTGCCTGGAATCTGGATCGAGCCACTTCCACACTCCAGAGCCCACGTGCAGCCCACGGCTCTAAATGTCACAGACTCCTTTGCTCTCAGGAGCAGTCTGCTCACCCTGACGACAGAGACACTGCGGATTACGTGAACACTGTGCGCACCCTTGGAGGCGGGGTGATGCTGCTTGCTCTTGGCTCCTGTGCTTGCACATGCTGCAGTGATTGTCCGAGAAGCTCTCTTATTAAGTTGGTACCACTCTTAAACCCTCGTAGATAGCCTGTATAAATAGTTCATCCTCTGAGGGCAGAATGGGCTTTACATTCTTTTTTAAGTTCCTTGTAGGTGGTAAGATAGGGCCTGCTAGTTGAGAAGGAGAAAAGAAGTTGTTCTTTGGGGAAGGGGCCTTACAGACACTGACAACCAACATTCGACTGGCGCATGCCATGCTGGGAAGCACATGAAAAAGGAAGAGGCCGAGGCAGAGACCCGGCCAGGTGCCTCAGTCGGTTGGAGGTTGTCTCGATACGCCAAGGTTACAGCTTCCATTTCCAGGCACACACACGAATCAACCAATGAAGGCATAAACGAGTGGAACAACAAACTGATGTTTCTCCCTCTCTCTCTCTCTCAAATCAATTTTTTAAAAAAGACAGAGGCAGAAAACATGAACACAACATGTGAAAGAGAGAGAGACAGGAGAAAGCTACCTATAAGGAACAAATAAGGGCTCCCTATGAGAAGGAAGAAGAGAAAAGAAAGTGAGGCTCTATGTGTGAGGTAGGCTGGGCACAGGCTGAGCTGGCAAAATGAGACCCAGCTACACCATGGCCTACAGAAGACAGGACCTACTTCCCTGTCCTCTAACAGACCAGAAGCAAGCAGTCCAGGCAGGTGGGGTGGCTTTGCCCTGGGCTTTCTCTCAGACCCAGGAATCTACTTTTTTACCCCTCTATTCCTTAGCAAGTTATCTTTGAGTTCACGGTCATGGCTAGAAGACCTTCCCTTTGAGGAGGTACTTTAGAGTGCCTCGTTCTGTAAGGAACAGAGGGAATTCCTGAAGAGTGCAGGGAGGGTTAAACATCCCCAACATCCCCCCCCCCCACGCCCAGACCCAAGTCTTCAGATACTGAATGAGGCTCACTTACTCAGGTTTACTTAGGGACACTCCATACCCAAGACACAACAGGTAGTGTTTGCTTCTCAGAGGAGGAAATGATGTAAGATTGCCAGAGTTTGAGTCCAGCTTTGAAAACAAGTGCCGAGTATTTAACAGCATCTCTTGCACCTCTCAATTTTAAGCAATCTTCCATTTCCTGGAAGAGTCAGAAAAAGGGGAAAAACATATAATTCATTTATATTGGTTTGCTGGTATAAATGAGTTATAGTAGTTAAATCAATTATAAATTATTTTATTTTAAATATTTGTTATAACTTAATTATAATTACATTATTTAATATTGATTAATTAAATACTAATTACTATTTATCAGATTCCCTTATACTTTAGGAATAATATAGTTTGTAAATACAATGGTCCAGGTTCACAATCACTGCCCTAACTATAGAGAATTTCTAAAGCAAAGCACTGGTCCAAATACGGCTATTTCTTTTTAAAAAACTGTTTTGCTTCTAACTAAAATACTAATTTCTATTTTTTTTATCAGGTGCATTTTTTGAAAAGAACCCTCTGAAAAACTTCCAGCAGCTGGATTTGGCAGGAAACTGTGTGAGCAGTGACGGATGGCTTACCTTCCTGGGTGTATTTGAAAATCTAAAGCAATTAGTGTTTTTAGACTTCAGTACTGAAAGATTTTTCCCCGATGCAGCATTAGTCAGAAAACTTGGCCATGTGTTATCTAAGTTAACTTTTTTGCAAGAAGCCAGGCTTGTTGGATGGCAATTTGATGATGATGATGTCAGTGTTATTAAAGGTGCTTTTAAACTAGTAACCGATGAAATGAAGGGCCCCCTGAGTCCATGAATGCTCTGGGGATTCCATTACTTTCAGTCTGGTGATTTAAAAATCTTTGCTCATATAGTCCAAGAGTCTATATGTTATAGACTCTTGGCAGTGTTTACACCTAAAAATGATCTGTGTCAACAGCATCTGCCTAACTTGCCCCTCCTGCACTTTCTCTCCTGACATCAAGGTGTGTGGCACCATCACCTCCTTAGCTGGCCTCATGTGTGGAAATCGGCTTAAGTTTCATACTTCAGGAAAAAAAGAGGATGTCAGGAAAATGAGGCCAAAGAAGAGGAGGAAGTGGGAGGGAGTCCACTGATGATGTGCAATACTTCCAAGTGTTATCCCTCCCACTTGGGTCATCAGCTACCTGAAGGGGACTCCTATCCATCCTGGTTCCCTTGGTCCCAAGAATAGCAGGTCACAAAAATTGATTTGCTGTATGCATATTTACTTAGTACAGTGCTTGGCATGTACTAGACTCTCAACAAGAATTTGCTAAATATGAGATCATTAAATTACCAATAAATAGCTCTTGAGTAAAGAAACAAGCCAAAATTATTTAAAATCGCAGAAAAGTTCATGTCTGTTTTTATTCAAAAAGTTGAATTCGAACATTTTGGAATGTGAAAACACATTTTCTTATATAAGAAGCAGCTCAGATTCCCAGAGAAGATCAGCATTCTTTAGTCAAGCATAAAAATTGGCAGTTTTTGAGCAGCTGAATCAGAGGCTTGAAATCCAGGTCCTCCCCGGTTGCTGATACATGTATGTAATTTCCACTGTGACTTCAGAGACTGAGGAAGAAATACAAATGTACCCCATTCTTTCACACCCTATGGAAGCAAAGGGTACCTGGTCCTAATCTTATCTCCAACGCTCCACAGAAATAATCCTTTCCCACAAAGAAAGAAGTCTAAGAAAATTTCAGTTTAAACAGATTGAAAGATTTATTTGAGGCAAGTCTGAAATAAACAAAACTCTACATGGTGTTAGCCTGCAGTTCACCTTCTGATCTCACGGCACCTCAAGTTAATGGCATGGGTGTCGGTGTAGGAAACACTTGGCTTCTATGTTGAGGTAGTCACTAGAAAGACATGCTGGGCACAATATTCTGTTTCGCAAGTGGGTATATATTCTACAGATTCAGTCATGAAGTTTTAAAGCTGATAGTCACAGATCAACCACCTCATTTCCCACCCTAACCTGACAGATGAGAAAGCCCAGGGGAGTTAAACAACTTGCCCACGGTTACAAAACTACTCACATAGAGGCAGTGTCAGGATTAGAATCCGATTCTTGTCTTCCAGTCAGTCTCGTGTTCCTTCCCTTCACAAATAGTGATCTCTCAAACTGGGTTAATCACGCTCCATGATGCTTAACTTACTCTTAGTCCCAAACCGTGGGCCAAGTATTTAATTTGAACTTCCTTTTTTAAAAATCTAGCTTCAAGTAACTCCAGAGCAAGATTTACCAGTAAGGCTACTGCCTAAGGCCTACATGCTGGCCAAGTTTCTTGTTCTTATATCCAGAAAGCTGGCCAGAGCCGGGCAAACGATGGACCACAGTGACCTGCCACAGTTGGTGTTACCGAACTGTGAGTAGAGCCAATTCCTTCAGAACCCACAGGCAACTTCTCAAATAGTGTATGTGGGCACAAAAGCACCTTAGGTGGGACAACTGCACAGGTGTTGCTTCTGAATGGGGGTCAAGGAAGTAGGCATTTAACCTCACGTAGAATTGTGTTCCGCATCTGGACACTTTAAAAATCCCATGGGGGTGGAGATGGGCATAGGGTGACAGCACATCCCTCTTAATCATCACTCAGTACATGACCATTCTTCAGATTTCATGCATGACCCGAATTCACATTTAGATGAGGTCAATGGAGGAAAAATCACCCTGGAATAGTAGACCAATAGTAGGTATAGCAATAGTTGGAAGATGAGACAAAGGACAAGAAACGGTTTGCCCTATTACATTTTACAAAGCTTCATGTTCCCCAGCGGTCAAGGTCACGTACCCTCTATTTCTTTGGTAGGTCAAATGCCTGATCAGGGTTGCAGATGGGTTGCAGGGTTGTCTTGACAACGACCAGCCCCTCACCAAGCAAACGTTAATAGAGACACAGTCATTTATTACCATAAGGTAACTCCAGTTCTGCTTGATGGAGATGGCTTCTGAGAGGGCTGTTATTCCACCGTGCAGAAAAAGGATTTGGAAGTGTCGCTCATATGTAAAAGGATGAGTTGACTGAAGAGACTGTTGCGAATTCTACAAAAACAAAAATCTTCTCTCAACAGCTGGCTGATGGCTGGGAAAGTCACGGATCTCCAGGAGTCACTGGATTCCAGAAGAGTTGAATTCACTCTTAAAATCTCTTTAAAAAACCCTAATCATAAAACTCATAATGAAAAAAATCATAGGTAATTTGCAACTGCTGCTTGTTATATTTTTAATTAGTAATACTGGCCATGTTAGAAAGTCTTTAACATGTGCACTTGGGAAATAATCAAAAAATAAAATAAGCTACATAATTCTCACACTCATCACAGTTAACAATTCACTGTTTGACAAAGCAAAACAAAATAAGTAGAAACTGCCTGTAGCAGCTCTGAAAACACTGTATTCTACAATCTAACATCCATTATCTTTTGGTAAAATTATTTAACATAAAATAAAATTGATTATGCAACTTTAAGAACCACGGACTATTCACAAATGTACAGAAATTTTTAAATGACCAATACCAGGTAGTAGAATATGTTCCAAATTTTCTGATAAAATTTTTTGCTTTTACTTTGCAAGACATAATTCAGGAGGGCCTCGAAGGAAAATGTAGCAGTTAGTTTGGAAAAGCTATAAAGGAGACTTTTACTTTTAGCATGGCCATGTTTTTTCTTTCCTAGGATGTGTATCATTATTCAAGAGGCAAGTTTATACATCTCACGGAAAAGACTGTATCTTTAATAACGCAGCAGACCCACTCAAGTGGCTCTCTTGCAAAATAACCTCCTATCACTTTGTAGTCAATCACAAAACCAAAGATAGCAAAATGCAAATTTAGAGAAATACACTTTAAAGCCTATTTAAAGCCTACAGCATTTAAAGGTTCTCAGTTTCCTAAATACATTTACAAAAATATAATTTCATCGGTTTCATATAACATGAACTAGACTACTATTCTCTTACATTTACAATAAATGTTTGAACAGTCAATGCAAAGTTGGATTACTAAATAAACTGGAAGTCAAGAAGTCAATATTCCTCATACAATAAATTAAATTACAGTATGTCACGGTCTTGGTTGTCCGATTCTATTGTTAGTTCCATATCGACTTGGTATATTTGTAACACCAGTCCTGAACCCTTGGGTTGCTCCAATCCCTGGAACTCCAAGTCCTTGATTAAGCATGCTGCTATAAGGTACGTGTCCATGATTGAGACCCAACCCATAGGGTCTTGTTTGTGTGTTCAGAAGAATAACTGGGCTCACATTTTTCCCAGGGGTGTTAAATGAAAATTCTGGAGGTGGACTAGTAGGTTTAGTTGGAGTCGATGTGACAGGGTTCAACTCATCAGTGCCCTTTAAAGGAGGCATTGGGATTACGTGATGATCTGGAAAATGCAGGACATTCGCTGCCACAGGCCCGGACAGTACGGCAGGCCTTGTCCAGTCATCCTTGAAAATCTGAACAGTCAGAGTAGACACCAGAGTGTACAGCCTGTTGGTTACATGAGCAAGAACCATTTGTTCGTTTGCATCCCGTCGAATTCTTACGTGCACTGATCCAGCCTAAAAGGGGCAAAATCATAAGAAAGAGACTGCTTAGAATCACACTGCTGACAGTTCCATCAGCAATGAACACCTTATTTATGAGTCTGTTTGTAACAGTGCTTGGTATTTTCTTTAACACAAGAGAAAGCTTAATGTCTCGATGTTCCTTAAAGACTACTTAGTAGTGATTACCAAGATAAAGAGTTAGTGAAATAATTTGTGACTTTTTGAATAAAACATGATCTTTTAAAGTATATATACATGAAGAGAAATCCATGTAGGAGCAACACAGGCATGTTATAACATAAGGCGGAATATAAATAAGTATATAAAAAGGGCAACGGAAAGGCAGAAAGAGGAGATAATTCAAATTGAGAAAGACTTCAAGAAAAAAATGAGATGTGATCTAGGATTGATGGTTAAGTGAATTTCAAATGGAGACAGGCTGAGGAAATAGCAGTGGAAATGATGGCATGTTGGGCAAGAATAAGCAATATCACTAATATATAAAGAAGTACAAATATTTCAGGAGGCAGAAAAAGAATAAAGAAAAGAAAAGAAGAAACAAAGAAAGAATGGAAAGAAGAAGGGTAAGTAACGGGGTTAAAAAGCAAGGCTGGGAGAGGTATCTGAACATCGTGAGTTTTAACAGCAGCAATACAACAGCAACGAGTTCTGAAAAGTTGTATGGATCGACGACTGCGAAGGATGTGGGAAACGACTGAGACAGCCTAGATTACAATGAAGAGGTCTGAGACGGGACAGAGTGGGTCAGAGAGGGACGCGCGGACTCCTGACACTCCAGGGATTAGTAGCAGGAGGACTTGATACCTAACCGGATGTGAGGGGTGAGTGAGACAGACTCATCGGAGATGATCTCAAGGTTTCCAGCCTAGGTTACTAGGAGGACAGGGAGCACCGGGTACTACAACGAGGGTAAGAAGTCTATTTATAAACTTGGAAAAACATTTATCATACATTATATTTTTAAAGTAGATAATAAAATAGTCCGTACAATGATCCTATTTTGATTAAAATAAAGACATACAGAGAAATATCAAGCATGACAGCATGTACCTCTAGATGGCAGAATTATTAAAGACTTTTATTCTTCTTGACTTAGTTGTAAGTTCTAATTTTTCAAACAATTGGGTAGCATTTATAATAAAAACTTAAATATAAATGATAAAAATATAACTAAAATATCCAATAGATATTCCATTTTGATTTCTAGATAAACTCAGATTTTCAAAAAAGAAAAAGTCGAACAAAGCACAAACTGCACAGAAATTGGCCAGCTGGCTTAGTTAAAATGTGTGAACCTACAACTTGAGTAGTAGTAATTATCATCAGTCATGAGCTAGAGAAAATATCTGCACTGCCTGACCGTGACAAGCCATGTCTGGAAATCAGGGCAGCTTTGGACTCTCCCTTCTCTTTGCTGCGGGCATCTCACTGCTGCCCCTACACGAACCTGTAAAAGACACTGTGTCCTCTTTCGGTCTGTATACAAAGCAAAGGAAAGGAAGCAAAAGCCCTTTCCGAGTATGGACTGAACCGTCTGCTATGCTTGTGGTGTCTGCATTCGTCTATGCCTCTGTGACAACTACTCTCGGCAGCTCAAAAGCTTGCTTTAATATGCTCCTTGGTCTCCATCAGGCACTGCATCACCTGTGTGGCTGTTAGGTGGCCAAGTTCTGAAGAGCTGAGATGACTAGTATTCTTTGTGTTGATAAGCCACCAAGCTTAATAAGCACTTGCCTACTGACTTATTGAT
>PVKM010024745.1:0-20343 GCA_004027735.1 Carollia perspicillata
TTCCTTCTTTTGGAAATACATGAGTCTCTTGTTCTAAGAACAGTAAACCAAAAACTAGGCATACAAACTTTTTATCTGCTCTTTTCCTTTAGAGACAAAATATCCTATTGAATAATTCAGTTTCTATGCATTTGTGTATGCTTTAAAAAATCAGTACAGAGCTTTTATTTGTCTCTAAGGAAAAGGAGTATTTTCTAAAGTACTAACAGATTAAAGGAGTTACGGTCATGTATTTTATCTGTGTCCTTTCGTATTTATTCTCTGCATGTAGCACAACGAATTCTCCTTATTTCTAATGTTTTTCAAGAAATACTTCCTGCCCTGGCTAGTGTAGCTCAGTGGATTGAGCATGGGTCTGTGAAACAAAGGGTCACTGGTTCGATTCCAAGTCAGGGCACGTGCCTGGGTTGCAGGCCAGGTCCCCAGTAGGGGATCCATGAGAGGCAACCACACATTGATGTTTCTCTCCCACTCTTTCTCCTTCCCTTCCCCTCTCTCTAAAAATAAATAAATAAATATATGTATATTTTTTTAAAGAAATACTTTCTTACACAGCAGCTCTCTCACATGTTGCTGTTACATGGCATGAACAACAATACCTGTGAGGCTTGTCATCCTGGAATGAGAGCGTGCATAATCTATGCTATGGGACTTACGTGTGCACAGTCATGAGGTTCCACATGAGGCATGGAACACCAGCACGGGCGTGCGTGCTCAGCTCTCACAGACATCCCCCAGTGGGCTTCCACAACCTGCGGATGCCTGCTGTTTTTACTGTATTAGTAAACATGAAGGGAGGAAACAAATGAGCCAAGGATAAAACTTCGCCAACAGCTTCATTTTCTATTTTTAAAACAGCCAGTTTTCCTAGAATATTAATTCTCCAAGCACAGTACCCAAGCCTTTACACATCAGGGTAGGGTCAAGGCATTTCTGCCCCTTCCACACCCACTCTCCCACGTCATACAGAGGCCACATAACATACGATGATATTGAATCATGAAATGTATGCGCACTTGGAAGATCTTCACAACTCAGTGAATCAGTAGTCTTTAAATGACCAACTCATGCCTGACTAAATCGCCCATGGATAAAGGATCCACTCAATGTGCAAGTAGATTAATAGATTATCATGTAACTGATTATAAAAAATATAGTGCTACATTTTCAGATTCTACATTGCAACTAACCTTCAAGAGAACATGAATTGCCAAGTTCTGTGTTGCATGAAAGAATGCACGTACACAACTGAAAAGTTTATTAAAATATACTATCCTTTTTTAACTCCTTATCTATGTAAAGCCAGTTTTTCCCCCTGTAGTTCAACACAGCATATTGCAATAGATTTAATGCAGAAGCAGGCATGAAAATCTAGCTATCTTTCACTGAGCCTAACTTTACAATGTGCGCAGAAAAAATCTAAGCTTAACGCGAGATCTGGACCATAAAGTTAGAGAATGGATGCTCTAGGGAATTCATTGAAAACTGGCTTTTGCATGACAGAAGAAAATTTGTTCTAGGAGAACATTTCCTCAGTTTAAAGTAAAACTATGCTGAAAGGCTATATAAAAATTGGAGCCAAATTCTTTGTCAGGCTGCTTGGGGAATTCTGCAAGGTAAAGAAAATTACTTGGCCATAAGTCATAATGTGAAATTGGTATGTACTGGTGTATACATGAAAATGTACATCTCAAAGGCACGTCAGCTTAAAGCACTAAGAAACACTACCAAGTAGGCCTAACTAATCTAATCAAAAGCATCTAATCTAAATCTTCATTTTTGAAATTAAGAAGAATCAATGAATAAAAATTATATGTACCTTTATTGTGTTTTTGTACAATCACCACTTCTGGAGTGTGGGTTTTTATTTTTTCACTCTTAAGTGTTCCAATACTGTTAACTTGAACTCAAGGCCACTTATGAAGGTATTTCATTAAATAAATATTTATAAATGTAAGGATTGCAACCAAAAGAAAAGTCTCTGTTACCCATGGAAGTGAAGTTCTTGAGGTGTCACCAGAGAAAGAATTTTCTGAGACCTGCACAGAAAGGTAGGGTTCCGTGGTAAGCTTTATTGATGATGTACAAATTAAGCATTTTTTCCCCCGAGTTCCCAGTGTCCTATCTCCGCCTGTCTTGCCATGGAAAAGGTCTAATCTTGTCTCCAGCAGGACCAAGGAGAAGACCACTGCTCAGAGTTTCCATATCAAAGATCAGTGCAGTCCAATCCAGCATCCGGCTAGCTGGGCGTGTGTTTCCAGCTGCAGTCCATTGCTATGCTGAAGTATTCAGGCCCCCTTCTGGCGCCTGTGGGTGGACACCCTGTGGCTATGGTGCGTGCGGCTGCTTGGGCCACACGACCACAGAGAGAACAGGCATGTGTACCATGTGAATGCAGATCATTGGGTGAGAAAGAGAGCAAGATTCTTTATTCTCCTGGGTTTATATTAGTTTGGGCTTGAAAAAGACCAGAGCTTTTTTCAAATTGGCCAATGAACATCCCAAATTTTGATGGGCTTTTAATAGGCCCGCCCCCTGGTTAGACTGACAGGCCTCTTTGGTCAAGCACCTCCCCCTGCAACATTTTGGCTTGTGCCTGCCTTCCCCTGCTCCCTCCCCACACCTCCCTGCACAGCAATCTGGTACCAGAGTGGGGAAGGGAGAAGTGTTAGTCCCCTTGGCGAAGCAATGCTGTGATCCCCTGGAGAGTGTGAACCTATAGCTTCCTGGTGACGGTAACAGGCTCATGCTTCCAATAATTAAACTCTGTGTCTAGCCCCCTTTGCTTCCCTTTCTTTTATTAATAATTAGCTAAATACCAATGCTGATATCACCAGTGATGTTAATGGAATCAAGAATGATTAAAAAGATGTAACTTACGCTGAGGAGAATAATATTTAGTTCAGGATTAATATTCTACATGAAAACCAATGATAACAATGACATGATTTGAATTTACTTATCTAGTGATGAGAAACACAAAGATTAAAAATGCCAATCATTCCTCTTTCTCATGAAAAATAGATAAAATGTTTTACTGCAGAGCTTGAAGGGAAATAAATGTACACCACGAAGAAGAAAGAGAAATGAATGTACACCATGAAGAGACTATTTTTCTCAAGGTTAGAGGCCTCAGAGTATTGTATGCAAATCCACCTGTCGACAATCCCAACGCTGAGTCAGACAACATTTTTACGGATTTTCCCTCCATCGTGCCCCTACTCTCTTTCTGTCACCTGAGCCCCTACCTGTTTGCCTCTCATTATACCCTCTCTGTGCCTCGGTGCGTCTTCACACGGATGCCATAATCAGAATCAGAAAAACCCCTACCTGTTCAAGGCTCTTCGTGTTTAAAGTCACTGCCTACAAGATGAAGTCCATACTCCTCGGCTTCACATGAGTCCTTTTTCAGTATTCCTTCCTGCCTTTCTGTGTCTTCTCCATTTGTTTCTTTGTAATGCTGCAAAGCCAACCAAATCCTCTGTTTCAGAAACACCCTCCCTTCTTATTTCAAATCTGCTTATTCTTCTCATTCTCAGGCTACTGGAAACCTAATTACCAGAACATTCATTAATTGCAAAATTCATACCTGGGATTTTATGATCCTGGCTTTGTAAAAACAAGAATTGTTGTATCTTATATTTTTTCTCCAATCCCAAGTTTATGTTAAATTCTAACTAATAATAATCATAGTCACCATTATTTATTTATGATGTGTTAAATACTTTTACTTAGTGGTGGGGAAGCAAATTGCTCGTAAAATTCAAATGTACTAAAAAATAAAAGTTGAACGTTTTGCCTATAATTTACCTATAATTTGCCTAATCTTTGCATGAGCTTACCTCTTGAGTAATAACCAAAAAACATTTTTTTAATGAAAATTCTGTTGAATTTAAACTCGAATCCATCCAAAACTTCAGATCCTTTGTTTAGGTACCATTCAGTTTTTTGTGATACTTGTCAATGTTTTTGTGTGTGCATCTCTGTCTTCCTGTCCCTTAAACCAACTCATGTAAGGTGCTCACGTGCACCAAATTTCAGGGTTTCCAAGGCCAGGTGCTTGCTTCTCCCGTTCAGTTTCCTCCGCCACACTGTTGTTTCCTTGATGGCAACAGTTACTCAAACCAAAACCTGGGGTGGAGGGCTCTTTACCATTTCCCAAAAACAAACTATTAAACAATCCTATTGATTTAATTTTCCAAAACTTTCTCTTCTCCATTTCCTCCTTCCCCTCTATCCCTTCTGCTTGCCCTAGATCTCAGCTTAGTGACCACCACTTGGCTACTGAAATACCCTGCTTCTAGTCCTGCCCCTTCCAAGGGGCACACCTTAGTTGCTCTGCTTAAAATACAAATCTAAGTGTACCACTAGTTTTCTCAACATCCTTACTGGCAATGGAATAAATTCCAGTACACTTAGCTTGGCAGAGAATGTGACATGGTTACATCTTTTCGGTCACATTTACCACTATTTCCTATCTCACAATTAATACCCTCAGTGTGGAAATGCCTGTAATTTTCCCTTCCCCCATGCTTTTTTTTTTTTTAAATCTTTTGCTTTTGGTCACGGCGTTCCTTGCTTCCTTTCTAGGGTTTCTTCTTCACGTTTATTTGTCTGGCTAACTCTTACTCATTTTCCAGAGCTTACCATCTGTGACATTACTCTACTTTGTGCATAAAGTGCCCCAAAACTTATCAAGACTTGTCAGGACTGGACTTGTGCCTGGGTAGAAAACTGTTTTCATTAATGTCAAGTGACCTTCCAAGTCTAAAATTCTAAACTATGCGATTTCCCTCACTAGTCACACACCAAGCCTCTCAAACCCAGCTCCTTCTCTCTTCGAAGCTCTGTGTGAGGCTTTGCCAACTCAAAAAAATAAATACATCAAGGAATTCAAAGAAAACATTTCTATCAGTTATCTGGATTCTGATAACTCATGTAGTAGGTGCCAAATTAAGATAAGAATCTACATAAACAAGATCTACTTCAAGAAACTTCCTAGAGGGGACTTCAGCTGATTTGCATCATTCTGCCAATTCCAACACTTCCAGTTTTTCTTCCAAAACATTTCCACACGTTGTATACACAAGTATAAATGGCGAGATATACAGACTCATGGACTCTTAGGCCGATAAGAGACACCGGATTTCACTAGTCTAAACATCTTTTTGCAGAAAAGGAAAGGAGACCCGGAGATTTTCTGAAAGGCATGTTGCTCCTGAGTTTATTTGTTTCTGGTCACAAGGGTCGGCATGTATCACCATACTTCATATATATATTTATACACACATCCATACTGCAGAGTGTGTGAATATAGTCCTGTCCTATCCCAGATTTTAAAAGAGAGAAATCACTGCTTGTCCTTGTTCATTTCTTTCTTTAATTAAAAAAAAAAAAAAAAAACAACACTACCTGACTTTGTTTTTACGCCGTAGGCGAAGGAGAATGCGGACTGCGTGAGCGGTTGTCTCCCTCTCCACCGGTCTCCCGACGGGTGTGAAGGATCGCCCTGACCCGGCCTTTGTTTCTGCTGGCACGGATCTCACTCACGCACGTCAGTGGCAGCCCTGTCCCGGGACTCGCGGTCAGATCGGAGTTTAGCGTGCCATTTATCTGCGATGATTCTCCTCGACACTGCTTTGGCTTCCTCCCTGGAAGAAATGTGCTGCCTGGAAGTCGGAATCGTGGTTACGTACGCACGCTGGAGAGCTGGGCAGTACCCGGTGAGATCTGTCACTTGTAAGCCACTGGGAGTGATTAATCGTTGCTCTCTTCCTTCCTAGCTTCAATTCATGCTTTGTAACAGGTGTCAGCTTCTGTTATGACTCCAAAGACAATAAAAGCTAACATTTTGTTGAAGAGGGGCAGGACGACCCCGGACTCTCCTTCTTTGTGATCTTCAGTGAAAGGCGTCTGAGTTACATATGACTATGCCTGCAATAAGTAAAATACACCTGTAATAAATAAGGTGGAATATTCTCATCAAGTGTCCGCTGGGAGAAACTGGAGTTCAGGAGTCTAGCCCAAGCTTCCTTAAGGGGAATCAGAGAGATTCGGAAAGAATGGGCGGCAGGTATAGGTGTTAGGTGCTCTGGTGCTCCTACCTGCACCCCACACATTGAGCTGCTTGTTACTCACCCACAGCCTCCAAACCGGTCCAACGCCCGAACGAGTCAGCCCTGAGCCAGGAGACTGAAGACGCTGTGATGACCTCGCTCGACCCATCCCAGCTCTTCTGCCTGGTTTCTGTTTAACTGAAATTTACTGGACGTCACTGGTTAATACGATTACGTAGGTTTCCAGTGGACACGTCTCTGTGACGCAGGTTCTGGAGGCACCGCTGCCTTGTGGGCCCGCCGCCCAAACTCAGTTTGGTTTCCCCGCTTTTGCTTTGTCCTCACATAAACGTTTTGATGATACAGGTCAAGAACTACATTTTTCCCACTAGAGATATTTCCAAACTGTGTGCTCAAATTATTGTGTTTAATATGAGAATAACGATTTAAAATGTTTAAATGTCTTTATGAGAGGAGGACATTTAAAGGAAATTCATCGTATATTTTTTATTATTTGAATTACTAATTCCTATTTAATTTATTTAAAAAAATTGTATTTCCATATAACAAACCTAAACTACAAACCTTCATATATATGCCAGCCATAGTCAAAGTCATATGATAAGTTAACTTATGAGGTATCACAAAAGAGTCCTTATTTCATTCATATTATAATTTAGACTTAGAAAATTAAGGTGAATACCCAGTCTAGAATTAAAGGCTAATTTTGTTGCAGTAAGGATAAATGTCCTTCAGCTTCTTTTCCATGGAATATTCTTGACTCGTGTGTTCAGTGACCAGCAGAGGGCGATATATACACAGCTGCGGGTCTAAATTCTTGAAGCTGGTCCCCTTCCATCCCTCCCCACAGGCACTCAAACCACCACCACCACTGTAAGGTTCAACTCAGACTAGGCCAAGTGAGAGGGAAAAAATCGCTGCTCACAGGTTTGTTCCCATCACATGAAAAGCTAACCTTTAGCTGGAGACTAAATTTACACCAATGTAACTGTTCTGATATAAATACCGTACAGTCTGAAGTATATTCAAGGAAAGTTGGTAGATTCCTTTGTACCCTGTTGCAACCACCAGTCATGGTGAAAAACTCAAAAATAGCCTTGGCTGGTGTGGCTCAGTGGATTGAGCGCCAGCCTGCAAACCAAAAGGTCTCTGGTTCAATTCCCAGTCAGGGCACATGCCTGGGTTGTGGGCCAGGTCCCCAGTAGGTGGTGCTTGAGAGGCAACCACACACTGATGCTTCTCTCCCTCTCTTTCTCTCTCCCATCCTTTCTAAAAAATAAATAAATAAAATCTTTTAAAAAGGAAACTCAAATATAATTTTGCTGAAACTACTTCTTATTATTACACATAAATTTTCACAAATACAAAGAAATTTTACTCGATATGTTTCTGATATATCATTTAAAGAGGTAGCTTTTCAGAACTCTATTGCTTCTAGAAAAAATTAGAAGGCTTTTTATAGCTTTCTTAAGCTTTCTCCTCTCAATGGGAGACTGATTTGGTAACATTTAAAATGCTTTTATTTGTTTAAATCAGAAAACTCCCAGAGCAAATTCATAGCTGCATTTCATGTGCAACAGATTTATTTTTATAGATACGATGCCTTACTGAAAAATTGTATAATACTGGAGAAAAACGAGCAACGAATAATCAATAGTGGGTCTGCTCTAGGTTATCACACAGAATACATCTAAAGATAAAGTGAGACCCTCCCTTTTTCTTGACCCCAGGTGTGGGAGTCTTCCAAGAAAGTAGAAAAAGTGCACTTTAGAGAAAAGGAATCACATGATCCTTAGTTCCCATCATTTCTGTTATTCTTCTGCATAGTCACTCTGCTTACCTGCTTACCCTACTACCAGCCTGGAAACAGCACACACACATTTTCTTTCAAAACTTAGTGTCAGTTTGAGGAAGAACCCAGCTTCTTAGGGTTCTGAGAATCCTTAGAGTTCCCGGTCACATCCATCAGGAAAATGATCCTAGCTTCCCCGCCTCCCCTCCAGACCTCCCTGCTGTCTCATGTGGATGACGGGGTGACGGGGAAGACGGGCCTTTTTCAACTCCCTGCCCCCTAGACTTAGACACACACACACACACACACACGCTCTGCTGGTTGGAATTCCCGCAGAACGAAGCAAGTCATAACTGTCGTTATTTGCTTACCATACAGGGTCACAGGTGAAACCATATGAAATTGTTGATATTTGGTCATTTTTTAGGCACAGTATTTTCCTGTGGTTCATTTTCCTCAGTTTTACATGCAATTCACAAGACTGAACACAAACCATTATTTTACATGGACAAATCTAAAAGCAAACAAAAAATCAGCTCGACCGGTTTATTTTTTTCCATGTGTTTAGCAGCTGAACTAGTTGGCTGCCCAATCCCTCTACAGAAATCGGTCTTATCAGCCACCACTGTTCAGTGAAAGCCAATGATAGTCGTTTCTACTCATTTTCCAGAAATTCTCAGAAACATGGGATGCTACAGGTCATTTGTTCTGCTTAGATCGATAACCACGTCCAGTTCTTCCTATTTTCTACGTTAGGTTTAATTCTATCATATCTTTTAATGTTTTTCCTATCATGTCTGCCCTCTCCTTTCTTAGTCTTTAAAAAACCGTTGATTTTGCGGCTGAGTGACCTCCTCTCTTTCTGACCTCAAGTGCGAACTTGAGCATCTAGTTAAGAATCCATCACTGAAAACGGAATCTGCTGTAGTCCTGTCACTGACCTCTCACTCTGAGTGCATCACCAAGTGCTCTGACCTGTCGTTTCTGTGGGTTTATTTATTTATTTATTGGCTTTGACAATTATTGTCTGTAGTAACCATTCGATCTAGCATTTACAGAACACTCAGTGCCTGAAAGGCATCGCTCTAAGAACTTGACCAATCTTAGCGCATTCCATTTTCATGAAACTCTGTGCAACAGACATTGTTACCCTCATTTTACGGATAAGGAATTCGAGGCAGGACAAGGCTAAGTTGCCCTCTGAATGGACAGCAGGTCAAGAAAGAAGTCAGCAGGGGAGTGAACTTGATTCCAGAGCCCGTGCTCCTCACTTGGCCTGTACAATGTTCTGTCTCCGACACATGTTTCCTGTCGCAACCTACTACACACACACAAATGCACACACCCCACATGTAGAAATGAAACAACATTTCATGAAAGACTGTGCATCCTTATTCTGTATGACCCAGTAAAAGCAGTCAGTAAATGTCAAATACAACTTCATTAATATCTAAATAAATACAGAAGACTCCAAAAAGAGCAATACAAACAAAGACACACGATCTTAGGCAAGGCCCACTAAACTGATTTCAAACCCACTAACGGGTACTAACCTGCAGTTTGAAAAATAGCATTATTTTTCACCTCCTTAGCAGGTCTCGATTTCAACATCTCTCTCCACAGTTGCTGCCCGTGTCATAATTCTGGCTCTTGGCAATTTCTACACGTTATTATTGGCACTTTACTGATCTACCTACCTGAAGCTGGCTTCCTCATTTTTACATTCTTCACGCAAGACACATTGGTTCATGTGATTCCTGGTTTAGGGCCCTTCACTGCCTCCCAATGCCTTTCATACTCAAGAAGATAAGCCCGAGGGCAGAAGTTCATGCTCAAGAAACAAGGCCACACAGTACCTCAGGCCCTGGCCGCCACCCCCACTCTCCCGGCTCTCAGACACTCACACCTCCTCCCCCACCCTTCACCCTCCCACCCCTTCATCCCAGCCATATGTGGGGGTCTTGGGGAAAGGAAAGCATCTGGAATTATTATAGAGATAATAAATAGTACATGCATCTGTATTCAAAGAACACCAATTTATCCTGGAAAGGTTCAGACATTCCACATGTTTATATAATAGAGTAAAAACCAAGAAGTGTGTTATATTAAAAGTTTAATGTCATAAAATAGAAATGAGACGTTTGCCTCAAACTTATTAACATCTTTAAATGTGCTATTAAACTCTCTTGCAATCAGTCCTCACACTCTCTAGACTGTGTCCTGCCCGAATGATTGATTGGTCTTTGTTCAGCAAAGCAGGGCGATGGTGAGGCAAGAACCGATGACGCCATCAGGTGTGGGCGGAAAAGCCCATCGCGTGCATGAGGGGCGGGGAATAGGCTGATGCGCAGGAGACTGGAGCTGGAGACACTGGAGCTGGAGGGCTGCGAGTATTTTGCGCTTCAGAAAGTAGTAGGAGGAGGAGAGAGAGCTAAAGAGACATTGCTTTATGTGTATGGATTTGAGAGAAATGAAAAGGAGGATTTTAAGAAAATTTGGCTTTAAAACTGAAAGTCGAACTGTTATGTTTTCCTGATGAAACACATACTTACAGATCCCCGACGTGCCAAGCCCTGTTCTAACCGCTCTACAAATATTAACTCAGTTAACTCTCACAACCACCCTATGAGGCTGACAATGCTGCCGCCTGCATTTCACGATGAGGAAACCGAGACAGGAAGTGGAATGACCTATTCGTATCAGCTCGTGTCAGATGCCCAGGAGACTGCAGAGCTGGGATCTGTCCCCGCAGGCTGGCCCCAGGTGCCGTGAATTTAGCGCCGGCTCTGAGCCACTGTTTCCTGAATGGAGGCCCTGTAGCTTCCAAAAGCTGGAGCGAATTCCTTACAGGGGCCCCGCACAGTCCGATGCCGGCTGCTCTTCCCAAGCTGGTCTCTGGCGCTTCCCTCTGGCCTGCCTGCAAAGCCACAAAGACCACGCTGGCCTTTCTTCTGCTGCAACAAAGCAAGTACTCCCAGCTTTAGTGCGTTTGCACTGGCCTCTCCCTCTGCCACCTGACTACCCTCCTGGTGAGAGGGTGGTCGCCTCTCGGGGTCTTCAGATCCTAGGATCAGAGCATTGCCAGCTAAGAGAGACCATCAAGATCGCAAAGTGAGAGAACCCACCCCATGGCTGTCTAGCAAAACAACCCACCCTATTTTGCCTGTCTTTGTGGAAAGTACAACTCTGATATTTTTCTTGATTATACGTTTATTTACTATGATTTTATTCTCCTCCCACAAAAATGAGAGCTTCCTGAGAACAGGGACCTTGTCTCATTCACTAAAATAATGCAAACGACATGGTTTTCCTACTGTTTGACATCATACGACACACGGAAATGATAAAATTTGCTTGGCACATTTGGGTAAATGAGAAAGGATTTGCTACATCTACATGGAGCTTAATGAAAAAAATATTATATTTATTACATAATTTATGATAAGACAAATAGGATATAAATACTAGGGATCACATGGAATATTAAACTTTGTAAAGTTTTAAAAAATCTTTATATACTTTTAATATGAAATATGGCCTGGTTTTCCTGAGCATACTGTCTCATATTAAGCTTTGTGCTTGAAATACCAGCGAGAAGGATGATGATATTTTAATGATGATATCTTTAAATTCTTGATAGTATCAATGAGAAACTTTATCACAAAAAGAGATAGTAAAAATGTTCAACAAAAGTCTATTTACAGTCACTAGCAGATCTTTCTATTTTCATTATGAAACATAATGTTGGGACGTTCGTATAATGCCACTACCCTACATCTTTTTTTCACACAGTGTTTCAAAATGACACAGGAGCTCTAGTTTGCACAGTGTACAGGCACCAGGGCAGCCATCCTCAGCTAACCAGGCTGCTCTCGCCAGATCGCCCCTGCTGCCAACGTCTCTGCCCCATGTGGAGACACATTCGGTGGTGGTGTTTGGTGGTCTCCTCCTCTGGATCACCACCTGGTTTCTTTGCTCCCCTTTTCTGGTGGGTTGCGAATATTTATCCATTAGAATCAGCAACATATAGCCTCCATCAGCTCAGCGGGTCACACGTGATGAGGAGGAGAGATGAGCTCTTAGCTAACTGTCCATGTAGGGGATTTTTTTCTTTAGGCCAGGCTCAGTGAGGTGGGGCAAATTTGTGAGTGCTGAATGAGGCTTCTCCTGAAAACTGCATGAGATGACCCCTGGGTGCACCTCTGAGGACTGATCTCCTGACAAAGGTCCTCAGGTGGGGGCTGCTGGCTCCTGTGAGCTCTAACCTCTCTGGTGGTAACACCTTGAGGCAGACCGATGGTGACAGGAGAAACTTTATTTGGAACCTTGCTCCTCACAGTGTGATCCATACGGGCATGACTGACATCCCTTTGGAGTTTGTTAGAAATGCAGAATCTTAGTCTCCAAATCCACCTCATTGGACCCGAATATGCACTTAACGAGACCCCTTTGTCATTAGTAAGCACCTTAGGAAGCACTGCTTCATTATACTGCCGAGAAGACAGTTGGCAATGAGTACTTGTGAAATAGTATTGTGTGATTTATACAATGAAAATGCAGAGAACTGAAAGGATATTGCAGTGTTTTATGTTATGTTTAAGAACTTCCCCGTGACTTACTCTCACACAAACACCGTTCATTTGAAAACGCCACGCAGAAGGAAGGCGACTGCAAGTAGAACAAAACTTCTCACCGTGGCACCACTGCCGGTATTTACGAGTTATTAAATTACCGAATCATTACTTCTTTCTGTCAAACCATCTTTCTGGAAGAAGTTATTTTCATAAACCACATGCCAGCCTTCTGCTTTTCCTCTTTGTCCCGTTGCTGTATATAATAGGTGCATACATTCAGTGGACATAATGCATATAAGCATGATATATAAGCACATCTCAGACTGGATCAAAGACCAGTGTTTTTTAAAACCACTGTTCAGTTTGTTCACTCACGCAATTTGCTAACTCTATACGGCACTCATCTTTCCAGCTTTCCCCTTTTCGCCTCCTCCCAATTCCCTTCCTGGCCTTAGAAAGGACTGTTCTGCGAATCGAGACATCAATTATTCGCAACTTCGGACTGTCCCAGACTCTCGTAGCCATTCTCAGGTCAATCAGAGTTAAAGAAGATCGCTAAGTCTGATTTTGCATGTTAGCACAAAACCGTCCCTTTGCTGTTTTCGCTTTTTTACCGGGATCCCCAATGATGCTCACTAGGTTATCACTCGGACTCCTCCAGAATGAATGGGAAGTCACAGTGTCTAGTTAACTCTTTTAACCGCTCACTCCTCGAGTTTTCCCCGCACACCCTCCATAGGTAGGACCCGTATCCAGGGAGCCGCATCCGCTGGAATGTTGCAGGTCAGGCTGAAGAAACGAAGACGCCCACGCCTGAGTGGTGCATCGGGGAGTCGCTCATTCTCACTCGGAGCGCACGTCTACCGCCACTCGACAGTGAGCTCCCCTCCTAGTCATTCAAGGATCCAAGCTGATGGAGATTCTATCTGCATATCTGTTTCCGTGGTGTCATGGCAGAGGATGGCAAGGAGGCGAACCACAAACTGGCTCTTAGAGTGCATACCTAGAAAGGACACAGGCCACTTCTCTCACATTTTATCATCCAGAGCAAGTCATAAAGCTGTGATGAGCTTTAAAAAGACTGAGGAAGTACACCCCTGCCATGGACCCCAAAGGGACAGAGCCATGTGAATAGCCCTAACACCACCAGCCTATCTAAAGAGAGACCTAATTAAGTACCATTCTGTCGTCTAAAACGTTAGAAACTAGTTGCAGCACAAGGTAGGTATGTCAACATTATGTTGACAGAGTTGAGTGGCAGGTACAAGATGTTCTGAGACTCAGAGTGTGGTGCTGAGAAAAATATGTTTAAGGACTTCCGAGATAAGAGATACATGTGGATACGTGAGTAAAGGACATGTGTGAGAAAGGTGAGACCATGGCTAACTTGTTGGATCCTGAGTGGGAAGTGGGAGAACAGAAGACATGCGTAGCCGTAACCATGCTGGATAAAGCAGGGGTGGGGAGCCGGCTTCTGGAAAGTAGGTATGAATTGACCTAAAAGAAACACTGGAAATACTTGTTTCAATAGGAGCAAAGAGTCTCATTTATGTCTGTTACAAGGTAACCTGGACAGGCCCAGTAGGAGCAGGTTATAGAGAGCCTTAAACGCTAAGATAACATTTGCACATTGCCATGTACATGAACTACTTTGGTCTTGCTCACCTTTGACCTCCTCTTAAGCCTTTTGATGGGGGACCACCTGTGACATTGCAATGTATTGCAATGATGGACCACTGCATTGCACACTGATTGAGAAGCTAGAGAGCAGAGAAACACATCGGGCTTATTAGAGAACAGGGTCACATAGACATTTACACCCCTTCTTCACTGAAAGCAGGTGCATTAACAGAGTTTCCTAAGAACGAAATGGCCACGAGGCCGATCTGGCCCTGAGCATTTCGGGGTCAAGAGGAACAATTCGAGGGCAAACAGACTGCTGTTCCCTCAACATGGCAGGAAACAGGCTTCTCCTATCAAACAGGAAGGAGGGGAGAAATGAAGGTGTGGATTTCAGAGTGCCTTCTCATTAGCATAATTCTGCATCTGACGTCTTTCTGGATATCAGTTTCCCTATTTGTGAAAATAAAAGGTATTGGATTTATAATCCTCAAGGCTACAGGTTTAAGTATTTTCCTTCTTGGTTCATCAATGAACAAATATTAAGGATAAAATACATGGCATTAAATCAATTGAGATATGCTAAAAGAAAGTCTTTTTGATCAAAGGATTATTTAGCCTATGAGAGAATAGGTAACAAGATAACTAACAATGCAGGACAGCTAATGACATTAAACTCTTACACATCACTTTTCAAAGAAATAATAATAATAATACTTGGGTGGGTAAAACTGAGAACCATCTTTTCCCGTCATCCTAATGATCTTGCTTTATGACTTGAGAAACTTACCAAAGGCAAACCACCGGTCTCATGTACAACAGGGTTGGGGGTGGCTTCTAATTAGCTGCCCAAGAGAAATATGCCACAATATAATTGCACATTTAAAGGGGTATTTAAATGTCCTCTTTTTCTTGGTTATCTTTGTCAGTCTCAACTTATTGTCACATAGATCTTATGATTTTGCCTTAAATGGTTCAGTTAGATTTTCATGTAATTTATATACTTCCATTAAATTCTGGCTAGAGTATAGTGTCTGTCATATTCTGTGAGAATATGATACTAACATCCATTTTGGAGGCAAAAGCACACTCAAATAAGATAAAGGATATAAGAGGATTTTGTCATTTAAAAATAAATTCAGAGATCTATCTTTCACTCTGCTGCTTTGATAAATGGTTTAAGCGAAAGAATTTTGCCCAGTCGTGGATTAAAATCTGCCCAAAATAGACCACAACATTCCCTAGTGGGATGTACTGTTCTTAGCTATTCTGCTGGTTGTTGCTAACTCAAACTCTGACCCTTTACAATCTCAGTGCCAATGGAAGTCTCCTTAGTGGAGGACCACATGTTAGGATAGTCTTCCTACCTGGAGTTTTAGGTAAGCCCAGATGGAAACATTTTAATATGGATTTCAGTGTTATGTAAATTATTTGGTCAACCATATTTTTTGCAATAGAAATTCTGATCTTCAAAGCAAAGAAAGACACTCTTCCACTAGACTTTTTATAATTAGCTGAATATAATTTTATTTTATTTTTTAAATTTTTTTTCTTAATTTATTTATCTTTAGAGGGGAAGGGAAGGAGAGAGGGAGAGAAATATCAATGTATGGTTGCCTCTCATGTGTCCCCTTCTGGGAACTGGCCTGCAACCCAGGTGTGTGCCCTGACTATGAATCGAACCGCGATCCTTTGGTTCCCAGGCTCGCACTCACTCCACTGAGCCACACCAGCCAGGGCTGAAGATAATTTTAAATATAACGTAGTTTCACCATCTACTTAGCTTCATTACCATCGTGCTCTATGTATGATTCATTTTCCTGAGAATGTTATAGACACAGATACAGAATTGAATGAGTTTACAGAATTGAATTAATTTAATTCATTCTAATTAGGACTCTATAAGGAACTCAAAGCCATAACTAAGATCAGCCTTCCTGGAAGCATTTTGGGGAGACATTAGGAAGGAATTTGGGAGTCATTTGCTGGGCAAGCTTACTTCTCTGGTGCTTGCTCACCACTTTCCCACTCCATGCCCTAGTCCCCAAGGGCAGCTGAGTGGAAGCTCGGCTTTCCATTCCCTCCTCCAGTCCAGCCTGCACTCATTTCTCTCCTAAATGACCACACCAGCCTCCTCACTATTCTGTCTCTCCTACCTCTGCCCACACTCCCTACTCCACCACCCCTGCCAGCGTGCTCAAGGTTATCCACCGCTCCCCCGAGAAGCCTCTGCTGACCTCCCCAGTCAGAACTGTGCATTGACTTCTGAGCATAATCCCTGGGTGCCTTGTGATTTCCACATTCATAGCCCTTTCACATGGTACCGTACCTGCACGCTTCTCTGCTCCCCACTAGACTGGAAGCTACTGAAGGTCAGGGATGTGCTCCTCCTCAGATCTTTAAGTCTAGCACACAAGCAGTCTCTGCATATGTATTGTGGGATGGCTACATGAATTAACAAGTTATTAAGAAATTAATATGCAATCAAACAAAAAATAGAAATGCAAGACAATTAGTCATGCTACTAAAATTCCAAATCAAGGAACTTTGAGCAGTTTTCTGTCTACTGCTTGTCCGGGCCCTCAATAATTTCAGAGGCAGCTCAATGTCATGGCTGCACGGCAGCACATAACGTCCTGAGGCATGCCAGGCAGTTCACTCGGGCTGCATTGCACGACAGTTGTCAACAGTGTGTTAGCTCATGCAAAATGCTCTGCAAGGGGCATCACAGGGACGTGAATCCAAAATGAGCAGAAACTGGGAAATGGGAACAATGAAACTTCCGTACTGTTACCCAACTGTCAATACTGTCAATCACTTCTTGGAATAGAATGCAGTCATATGAATCTCCTTTTTCTTTTCTGCACCAAAATAGTAAGTTTTTGTTGTTCTTTTCCGTAACTGTGGAATTTTTATTGATATGATCATGCTAAAATAGAGTTCCCAGGCAGTTGATAAAACTTGCTTTTGGTGACCAGTCAGGGGACATTTTTCTGCATTTTTTCCCTCTAGGAAACAAAAGAAAAACATCTCTCTCTTTAGTGGTCTTGAAAAATACCTCTTTCTCTAGCAGACTTAAATTGTAAGTGCTTGATTTCAAATCATGTTTAGTAGGTCTCTTTAATACAGATGCATATTTACAGGGTATAAAATAACAGTTATGTTGGTTTCCCTCAATTATGAATATGGTAATTATTTATAGGATATGCATGTGGAAAAAGGATGGCAGCTGTCACAATATCATTATTGCAAGTGTAAAAAGCTCTGATCTTTTCCTTATTTACATTCAAATAGTACTCAGAGTCTGCCATTGTCCATCTGGGCTGTGTAACAGAATACCCTAGACAGGGAGGCTTACAAACCACAGAAATTCATTTGTCACATCTGGAGGCTAGAAGTCCAGCAGATCCCATGTCTGGGGAGGGACCATTTTCTGGTTCACAGATGGCTGTCCTCCAGCTGTGACTTCACATAGCAGAAGGGACCAGAGGCTCTTTGAGGTCTATTTTGTATAGGCACTAATCCCATTCATGGGGCCTCTTCCTTCATGACTTAATCACCTCCAAAGCCCCACCCCAGTACATAATATTGGGGGTTCAGATTTCTGTGTGCGAGTTTTAGTGTGGCACAAACATTCAGCTCATTACAGAATTTTTCAGGGCAGAAGGTTTATGCATAAAATGATTTGTGCACAAAATGACTTCTGGCTTCATCTTTTTGAGAACTTGGTCGTTCTTTAATTTTTTTTCTTAATGGTTAGAGATGGGTGTAACATTTAGTTTCATCTAGGACATTTCAATCGTTCCCTTGGATTTCCTATAAAACAGTTGAATTGATTTAATGATCAAATCAGCTTAGCCATATACATGACCAGGATGTGGTCATCTACATTAAGATTAACTAGATTTGTATTCCTTAAAAGCCATATCAAAATTACAGTAAAAAAAATAAGAATACACCAAAAGATATGCCTTTTAGTACATTAATGAATACTTGAGTCCTGTTCTATCTTTCTTGAAATGACTACCCTGAATGTTATAGCTGACTCAAATGACACCTCTGATAAATAAAACAAAACTTTTGCCAAAGAACATTATGATCTGTTCCTTTTGAACAAATGAGGAAGCAGGCAGGCAGTTTTATATGAGCTCAAGTTCTCATTCATACTGAGGACAACCACCTGGGCCCTTAGTGATAACTGCCATAAATGTGCTGATTCAGAGAGTCGGTGACTCTGCAATGCCAAGTTAAACAAACCACTGCCTCCCCACTGCAGTGTTTCTGCCCTGCTGCTCCAGCACGAGGCAGGGGCTGGACCACTTCCATGGGGCCCTTCGGAAGAATCAGCAGTAAAACGAGTTTTAAACGAACTGAGTCATGGTAAGTGATGGGAAGGTGGAACAAACTAAGAACATATTGATTCTGTTTCCACACCTAATCACTCATGGCAATGGCTGATCCATTACTCCCCGCCTCTCACCTATGAGGACCATCAGCCCATGGAAAGTGGGTCTTCCAGTAATTCCCACCCACCACCTACACAGACACACTTCACTGCACCCACGGACGCCACAGCTGTGTTCTAGGCAATGTTAATGGATGAGCTTGAAAGAAAAAACTGTTTGTGAGGTTAAGCAGAATTCATTGTGATTCTTTACCAAAGGAGCCATTTAACATTTTTGAAATAGGACAATGTGCATTATGTCTCTCTAGATAGAATACACAATGAGATTCACACTTACTTGATGACAAAGATTTCTCTTGGAGAGAAACATTTCAGAAAACACTGGAGTGGGATTAGAAACCACTAGACTAAATGTAGCTGTAAACTAAGAACAAGGGCTCACATTTTCTTTCTGTCCCAGTAACGGACTTACCAAGTTGTCCTTAAAAAGGCTCTGATTTTTTTTTTAACCTCCCTTAACTCCAGATCTTAAATTTCCACACTGTTGTCAAAAGACAAAAGAAAAATGCGCAAAATAGTCCAGATATAATCATTTAAATGGGCAATATCATCATACTTTTAAAGAAAGTCCTTCTCGTCAGGAGAGTATCATTTCAAATCTATATTTCTTTTCAATTACATTTTAGAAAAATTGAATTTATATTTCAATTTTAGACTGCTGGTAGCATATATACATGCAAGCCCTCTTTCGGGGTTGTTCCTCAGTGTCCCTCATAATTTGGGGTGGATTCTGAATAATCCCTTCATTCCAGGAAGATGGGGCACACACTGTCGTTAGTATCACTAACTTCCACAGTGCCGGTCTGCCTTCCTGCTCAAAATAGTCGGCCTGTGACAGTAATGACCATAGTTATCTCAGGGACATTGATGCTGTCCCCAAGTTTCTCTTTTTAAACTGCTTCTGTGAACAATTGTCAAAATTTCTTTCAGTGACAGCCAGTGGAGAGCTGGGTGACTGGAAGAACACTTACCAATGTCTTCCACAACTGCTCGTTCCAGTTGGCATCGTTGTTGAACTTGGTCCATTGTGCTGTTATTGACCAGTAGATTAGTCAGTAAGATGCGGCTGAAACTTGAGGACAGCACCTGCCTAAGCTTCCAGGAACTGTTGTATTTTAACAGGGAAGGAGTTAGATCTATCTTATTAAAATTTGCTTTGATAACTAAAGAGCCTCAGCTGCCCAACCACCTATAAAATCAAACTACTGAATATGAGTATATTATGACTTGTAATAGAGATGATAAATAGTCAAGCAATTTATTTTGAGGATGTAGATTCCAAGTTTGTAGGAAATTGCCTCAATTTGCATTGGCTTTTTGGGGCACCCTACACCGAAGGGTTAACAAGGTCACCCACATGTGAGAGAACACCAAGATCCTCCCGTTGATGGGTGAATATGCTTGTCATATACTGTATACCTCATAGCACAGAAGTATGCAGATTGAACACAGTAAGTGGACCAGTAAATGTAACTTGAATAGAAAAACATGAAAGATATAGAACTGATTTAAAAGTGCCTGGCAGATACTGTTAATCCAATCAATTTAATTTTAAAAGCTGCTAAAGAAATGAACAATTATGCTCTCTCCCTCTGTATATATCTATATATCTATACCTATATATAATTTTTTACCTCTCTGACTGTCCTTCATAGGTGAAATAATTTAGAAGGGTCTCAAACTGAAACCATTCTGATTCACTGATAGGCGGTTTCAAGGTCCTCCGCCATGTATGAAAACAACATAGACAGTTGACTCCAGGAATGATGGCTTTGCGGGCTCCATTCGAGAAAGATTTTAAATTTCTGACATAAG
>PVKM010024746.1:0-20322 GCA_004027735.1 Carollia perspicillata
ATTTACAAAATGAAATAAAATGCACTCCGTGTCACCCCTGCTCTGCACCTCTCCTGAGCATCGCAGGTAGAGCAGCGCCTGGCGACTTCTCACGGGGAGGCTGCCTTCAGGGCCCAGTAAGAAGCTCACATACGTAAAAGTGCTTTTGAGGCTGCGTGAAGTAAACACTAACGTAAAGTGCTGCTATTACATGGGACAGCGGCCCTGTCTTCACCTTAACTCAAGACGTCCTAAGGCTCCCCGTCAGTCTGTGCCCACTCCTGCCCTGCACATCCACAGAGATGGCCCAGTGCACCTACGCTACTTTCTGAAATTGGCATAGGGAGGGTATGACCCCAGCCAACCCTGACCTGTCTTCTGTCAGTTGCTCTCTCAGAACCCCTACAATTCCAAAAGAGAAAGAGAATGAATGAGAAAGAGAAAGCATGAGAGCAGGCACAGGGGGAGGGAGGAGAGAAGGGAGGAAGGGAAGAAAGGAGGGAGGAAGGGAGGGAGGGAGGGAGGAAAAGAAAGCAAGCAAGGTAGGAAGGAAGAAAGAAAGAAAAACAAGGGAAGAAGATAGGAAGAAACTAGATAGGAAGAAAGGCATCCATTTCAAGACAAAGTCTAAACTTATATTATTTCATATCAATACTGATTAAATCAAAGGATTATAAGAGTCAGAACAATTTAAAATTTATTGAATCTGAGCATTAAGCAGCTGTATGGAGGAAAACAATCCTGGATAGACTGAGATTAAGCTACTAAATATTTCCTTTATTTATTTGTGCATTTATTTTCTAATTTATTCCTGTATTTATTTATCTAGTGGAGTTTCTTCAAAAGAGGAACCTTGACATTGTTTATCAGGAAATCGCTGCTAAAGAAGCAACCAGCTCTTGATTGTCCAAGGATTCTCAGGAGATTAAGGAAAATACACAGAGGGATGCAAACGAGATGCCCAACTGGAAGCGTTTATTCCCAGGAGCACTGAGGAACTAGGACAGGGTGGGCCCCTCCGGCTGGGCTCATCTGGCCTCACCTCGCTCTCCCAGATTGTCTCTAAATGCAGTCTTTCTTCTGCCCCTTCTCAGGAGCAGCGTGAGACACTAGTACAGAGATCTGGGACTTCTAAAATTGCCTAAAGAGAAAAACCATACCGGAGCCTAAAGGGAAAAGGATGAGCATTGAAACTAAGAAGATGTCTCCAGCTACAATCTCCCCACAGAGCCCCAACTTTGCAAAATACCCAGATGAAATGAAGGAGCAGGGCCTTGGACACTAAAACATCCCCTTTCCTAGTAACACTAACTTATTGTAGCATCATTACATTTTTTCCCCCACAGAACCACATTATAGCTTCATTAGCATACAAGGTAGGCTTTAAAAGGGTATTCTGATACCTTCAGTAATAAAACTCCTTCTGAATATATCCTATAAGGTGCTATCTTCTGCTGAATTCTTCTCAGGTATGAACAGGACTATAAGGAGCTTTCGGCACACAGTAGGCATCACTAGAATAACCTATGTATCTGTGCTGATGGTCCTCTGCCAACTCAGATCCATGCTCCACCCTTCTCTGTGTCCGAGGTGACACCCATGGGCTGCACACCTCTCTGGCCCTCAGAGACTGGCAGGAGAAGGAAGCTAGGGTAGACAGGGGACTCATGACATGACCCATGCCGAGATCACTACTGTTCTGACAGGGGCAGGCGGGGCAGTTCCTACCATGCAGCCCTGAGCTGTCTCCAGCCCCCAGTTACTCTGCCTCTCCCCTGCCCCATCAGGCCCAGGCAATGAAAGCTTCCTGCTACCGCCATTCCTTCTGGTTCTGATAACTCCACCAGCCTGTCTGTGACGAGCACCTTCATCAAATGCCCTAAGTTAAACTTTTGGGTCTGCCATTGGTTACCAGCTGGAACCATGACTGATAAATAATAATGCCAACATCTGTAAGTCAATGTCAAATAGGTCCATGTAATTCATATATGTAATCAGCACAACTCATAACATGACTTCACCTTGCCTACTAACATATTTTCTAATTGCTTACAGTTTCTTCTATACTTGGACCCCTCTATGTATATACTTTTTAATTTTTTAATATGTTTATTGATTTGAGAGAGAGAAGGAGCAAGAGAGAGAGAGAGAGAGAAGTATCAGTGTGGGAGAAAAACATCAGCTGGTGGCCTCCCATATGTGCCCTGACTGGGAATCAAACCTCCAGACTTTGGGTGAACAGGATGATGCTCCAACCAACTGAGCCACACCAGCCAGGGCAGCCTCTGTATAATTTTTTAGTTTTTATTATTTTGTACTTTACTTGTGGTGTTTTTCTCACTCTGTTTTGTGTTCGGACCATACCTTCTTCCTTCTGTGGCAATCACTCCTTCAGATCAATGGCAGAATGGCACTAATTTTCTAGTTCTCTCCCAACCAGTAGCTACTTCAGGGGCAGTACCCATAACACACATGCGCCGCTGCTGTATGCTGTAGCCAAGCGGGTGTTTTCAATTATGTCCCTACCCTAAAACCAAGAACATCGTCCTAAGCATGCATATCAGGTTTTCGTATATTACATACACACAAATTATACATCTATATACACACCCTACACTGAAATTTTCTTGACAAAACAACTTTTCTCTTCCATTTTGGTATTGATAGATAGACAGACAAAGAAAGAGCTAAATATATATAGAGAGAAATATAGATACAGCTACAGGTACAGATGCAAAAATACAATGGGGTTTCACCTTTGGTCAAGTTAGTTTTCCAAACACTTCATTCATTCTTATACTTCAGTGTCTCTGCTAACCCAGAGAAAACTTACTTCCTCCTTTGCTCCCTTTTCCCTCCAATGAGACCCCATGATGTCACTCACGACTGTCTGCAGCTCTCCCTGGCGGTGACAACTCCAGAGACCAGCTGGGTCCCTGTCGTCCACCTTCTTCCAGGCACACGCTTCCTCCCGTCTGCAGCATCTCTGACCACGTATCATTACATCCCATGATCTATCCTGTCTGAGCTTCCCTTCCCTCAACTGGAGAACACGAGAATAATCTGGTCATTCATTGATTCGTTAAGTCAGTTACCACTTACGGAGGATTAGCCACTGTGCTAGGCACAGGGGAGGGGTCCGTCTGAAGCAACTGCTCCCACAAGCTTGGAGTTTGGCGGGGGGAGGCATAGAAGACTAGAAAGGCAACCACGGTGCCGTGCATGTGGTGTGGGAAGATGACGGGTGTTAGTGCAGGGTCTTGTGGGCGCACAGTAGGGTGTCTATTCCAGTTGGTTGCTGGAAAGGAAGAGGGCAGACTTCCCATTAGAAGGAAACACTACACCAAGCCCCCAGTTCTAAGTTGAAGTGAGACAGATAAAGAAACACCCTCAATATCTGCCTGATTTTGAGAATTATGGGAATAATATCAATCACCAGCAGAAACATGCTTTCACAACTGAAATTAATATCAATTTACTTGCATCCTACTGTGTGTAAAGAAGCATCACCTGCTCCGGTGAGTCTGACTACTGAACATAATTCAGCTTTAAAATTAAATTATTCCTCTGCTGGAGATTCACTTAGAGCAGCGAGAGGCAAGAAAAAAATAATTTAAATTAAAATTACACTTCAAAATTCAATACCTCATTGTCATCTTCCTATGAAATTTATGTCATGTTTAAACCACTACTATTTTTCTCCTTGCATCAAGGAGCCTCTTGCACGGTTTTTACCAGCACCCCTGAGCTGCCTCCAGCTCTCAAGTGAGTCTCCCGGTCCTCTCACGGGACCACTGGTGAAACATTTTCATTCTTTAATAAGTTTAACTCTATTGATGCTATGAAGGCCCAGCTTACACGTTTTCAGAGGCTGTGCATTTGAGTATGTACACATAGTCAAAGTGTACTTGTCAGCCATTGCACTGGAATGGGACATGCATTTTCCTACAGAAATGATACTGAATAGGGCTTCGCTTCCCAGGCTATCTATCCCCCAGACGTCTGACATGGTGGCCTCTGGTCACCACGCCAGACAACATCTCTGTGGAGAAAACGGGGGCAGTGGGCAAACTCAGAGGCCGTCAGTCCTGATTCCGGTGAAGTAAATGCGCGTAGGGCCTCTGAGGCAAAGGCTGCGAGTGGGGTGGTGGGTCCGGGGTGAAGTGGGGTCTCTGGGGCTCCTGTGTGGTGCAAAGGGCAGAGCCGAGGCTTCGAACTCCAACAGACTAGGGTCGGCTTCTCAGTTTCACCCCAACTTTGTGTCCATGAACACATCCTGGTAAATACTGGTTCCCACTAAATATCGAAACCCAGTGCTTACCAGGAATTATCTACTGGGTCAAACGTTCATGATGATCAGGAATGATCATGTGGTCCCAGCTCTCCTCCATCTCAGACCTACCTGAGACATAGTCAGGGCACTGTTTGTATTAGCTCAGTGTGAAGCCACTTAAATAGTCACCACCACTGATCAGCATGTATTGGAAGACAACAAAAGAAAAGCCCCTATAAGGATGTTCCCAAAGCAATTGACACTCAGTAAATACAGACTGGTTCCTTTCCATTCCTCCCTTTGCTTTCTGAACCTGTTACCTGTCCTACCCTCTGGAGAAAATGCCCTCCCCTATAGGGTTGGAAAAAAGAATGGAATAAAATGCATGTATTTGTGTGTGTGTACATATATGTATGTGTGTGGTATGTGTATATGCACACGTGTATAAAATCAGTAAATACGTAGTTCAGTAAACAGTAAAAACTCAACACGAAATGGTCCCTTTCCACCAGTCCAAGCACTCTACTGAAGAGCCTGCTTCCTTGTCCTGGACACAGCCTATAAATTCTTGATCACTATCCTGTCCCTGGGCCACAGAAGTGACAGCCCCAAAGCCTTTCTCCCCATGGCTGGTGATACGTTACAGGGTTTCCAGTTGGTTTCAGACCTCTGAGTTAGTCTGGAAAAGGGCCTGGGAGGAAGTCTAGGGACATCTACTTCCATGAGTTGATCTGCATGGCTGGAAAAAGACCCTGGGGTCAAGGGTAAGTGTCAAGAGAATGACTGGAAGGAGTGTCTGTCCCCAAAACAGGACACCAGGCCCGTGGAAAAGAGGGCTGTGGTCAGAGGCAGGGGGGCACTTAGTAGCATATGAGCTAATAGAAAAGAGAAGCCCCTCTGGCACACGCCCAGAACACATGTGGCTGCAGCTCAGTGACACTGCGGGACCACAAAGCCACTGGGACTGCGGCAGAGCTCGTGCTTTCGGGCAGGCCAGGAACCTCCAGCCATCCAGGGGAGCCACTTTCCTGAAGAGAACACCAGCCACAGGAGCGAGGACAGAGGAGACATTCGCACCTGTCTCCCAAGCCCCTTGGGCATCAGGGAAGGAAGGGTTCAGACAGGACGACCACGAGCAAACTGTCTCATAAACACACAAGGCTCCCTGGGACCTCCCAAACAACTGGGGGAGACTTTGTCGGGGGGCAGGGAGGTGGTGCTGAGACTTTGGTGTCGATGCAAGTTGGGAAAATTTCAATTCCTTTGATGTGATTCATTCTGCAGCCATAGTCCGGGGAGGTGTGAGGAGGGGTACAGAGAGTGAGGGACAAGGAGTCAGCCCAGCACCCTTGAGTCAGGTGTGCCTGCAGTCCTGGGGGGAGTCAAGTGTCAGTGGTGCGGTAACAGGACATAATAACTGGTTGCATTATAGCAGCATAAATACTACAGTTTCTAAATATCGTGGAACCAGTATCCATAAGCTGACTCTTTTGTAAGCAAACATATGCTGAGCCCTACTGTTCATGACCACATAGAGGTGACAGATAACGACGGCTTGCCGGCACTTGTCAGGATCTTGGGAGAAAGACACTGTCAAACTCTCAATTATTAGCCATTGAAGTCTTCTTGTTTTCCATTCTACCATGTCATTTTATACGTAATGAAGTTTTAATCTCTAATCCTCACGCATACAATCAGCCCCTATTTAGTGTATTGTCCATAATAATTAAACTCTGATTAGTTTATGTCCGCTGCTCCAGGAACATCTTTATATGAGTTTTCTTATCCAATAATTAATGCCTTTGGTGTCTTCCAATATCCTACAATCTGCAGTGGTTAATATTTAAGTGGTTTCACACTGAGATAATATAAGACGGTGTTATGACTATGCCTCGGCTATATCTGAGATAGAGAACAGCCGTGACCTCACTCTGTTTGGACTATAACATGGTCCTTCCTGATCATTCGACATGATGGCCTTTTAAAAAGACTTTATTTATTTATTTTTAAAGAGAGGGGAAGAAAAGCAGAAAGAGAGGAAGATAAACACCAAAGTGTGGTTTCCTCTTGCTCGCCCCCTACTGGGGACCTGGCCCAGAACCCTGGCATGTGCCCTGACTGGGAATTGAACTGGAGACCCTTTGGTTCACAGGCTGGCACTCAATCCACTGAGCCACACCAGCCAGGGCTCAATACAAATGCTTAACCCGATAGATAATTGCTGTTTTCTGGGCTAATACCTGAGTTGGCTGATTGAAGGATATTAGGGGGCATCCAAGCATTCTGGGATATGCCAAAAAGCACTGTCTGAGCTTCATTGGGTGGGGGGCAGCATCATAAAAGATGTAACAGAGTAAAAGGTAAACAGAGAATGAGAAGGCCCGAGTTCTGGTCCTGCAGCTCACACTAACTTACTTCATGACCTTGGCAAGTCTTTGTATCTCCCTCAGTGTCTTTGCTCATAAGTAACAGAAAATGATGGACCAAGGTGATTGCTTGTAAAAAATAAAAATAATTTAAAAAATAACTTTTAGAACTGGCTGGACACCACTGTCCCGAGTTCTCTCTTTTTGGACAATACTGACGCTATACAGCACATGACCCACTTATCAGCACGTGTCCAGATTGCTCTGTGGAATCCAGGATAGAGCACTAACCGCAAAGAAGAGGCACGGGCAAGGGGACATCCTATGATGGCGCGGACCCTCTGCCATTGTGGAGAGCCAAGGCCCACTCTCTGTACTTCTTCAGTGTCATAAGCAGTAGCACGTGCTCTGAGCCAGAGGAGGCTGGATACAAAGGCAGGCAAGGCTAGCAGTGCCTGGTAGAAGGGGCCCCAGATCTTTGGATGCTCCACTTCCAATCTTATTTCATGTCTTGAGTAAGCCCCCTAATTTCATTATGGCTCAGCTTTGTCATCTGGATAGGTAATTACTATTATCTAACTTATCTTTGTCACATAAAGAACAAAAATTCCTTAAATAGTCAAGTGAGATGATCAAATAAATGTGTGGCACTCCTTTAACTGTAGAGTGGGTTCCTGGTAGCCCTGTCACACTCAGAAGTCACCGTGACCATTTCCCCACTCGCCCTCAGCTGTTAGGTTTCACAGGTCCGGCCTCTGTGAATCGAGGACCCCTGGGATCCCTAGAACACGCAAGAACATCTACAGAGGACGTGAATTCAACCTAAGGTTCATCGCTTTATGCAAATCCGGGGAGAGTAACTCATAACTACTGGGACCTGTTTACTCCTCATTCTTAACTGGTTTTGCAAAACACTAGCAGGGGAATAGCAAATGCTTGTGGTCTCCACTTCAAATGTAGCAAGAGCCAGTCTGGGATGATTGGGGTCTTCACCCATGAAACAAAACCCACATCATCGGGACCGCCTGGGCCATGACAACGCTTTCTAGAAATGTTTTCTGTCTTTAATCCCTAACAAGACCATCCTGAGGGGAAGCCCAAATAACCCCCGACGACTTTGCTCATTTCATGGCTATGCTTGTTTCTAGATTCTGTTTTGGATATTTTTTCTTATTCAGAAAGGCAGTTTATTCCTTTCCCTGAGTAACCCATGTATTGTCTTTAATTATAGAAATAGCTACAGCCCAGGGCCTCCTAAAATCATAGTGAGAAGGGAAGGGAAATAAGAAGAGCCAGTGAGGCCCCTCTTGGTAAAAGGTCTAGTTTGTAAACTCCTTGCTGGCCAAGATAGTCCACTCTGCAATTTTTGAGGGCCGCCCGCAACGGACACTGACACACCCATCCACAACTCACTCCCCACCGCACCCCCACTGCCCGGGGGCCCCGTTCTACAGTACCATGTGCTTCTCCAACTTTTCCCCAGTTTTCCAACTTTGCACTTAAATCTACTTAATAGTAAACCATGTGTAGAATGTTTAAAATGATAACATATATATCATATTATAGTCCTAATTTTTAAAAAATTCTCATCTCCTGTGAATGTTGGCATTGCAAAAATTGATCGTATTGTCAGTCCCTTATCAGCCACAACAGATTATCTGCTCAACTTCAAAGTTCCCCAAAGAACCCCACAGAGGTTGAGATCTACCTATACAGAGTTAGAGCTGCTTATAGCTGATGGGCCACCCCGATCTCCTTGCAACAGGCACTAAATCTGAGGACCAAAGCAAGCAAAGAAAAACCATCAGTTCTGAACTGCTGCCAGCATCCAGGCCAAACAAATGCCTTTGTATCTGTTCATGGTTTCTAGTTGGCCCATGTTCCTCGTCTACTTGAGGTGCAAGCTGTGTGTAGAGAGGGTGGAAGGACCCTTGGCAATGGGTGCAGGTGCCAGGAAACATAGGTTTACCGGGCAGCAGGCTTTACCCCGAGACAGGCATCTGTTCTACAGGAATTTCCCTCTGTATGGCAGCCTTCAGAACCATCCGCCTCTTTGTGCTTCGGGACACACACACACACACACACACACGCGCACGCACGCACACGCACGCACACGCACACGCACACATTGACTGGCTGTGATACCCAAGTGGCAGAGAGAAGCTGGCCAGCTAAAATGTCCACATCACAGCAGAGGCTGAAGGACCACACAGTGAAGAACCCTCACGACTCCTCCAGGCCCCTGACCCTGTCTAGGAGCAGAACGGCTTCCCACGCTGCCCGGGTCCCACTTCCGTCCCAGCCCTCATGCTAGAAGAGGAATTTATAGGCTGAAAGCCTTCACAAAGATCATCCAAGGTGATGTCCAAAACTAAATCTCGAGGCAGTAGACCTATTATAAAGTCTGAAACTCTCATAAAACACCTCTTTTATAACAGCTCTCAACTGGGAGAGTGAGAGGAGTGAGACAGAACGTGTCCTTTGGGTGGAAGACCTTTAACAGCACTCTGTGACTAGAGAGCAGGGTCAGTGAGGCTAATGTCCCACGAGACAGACAGACACAGGTCACGGGGAGGAGAGTCACAGACATTTCCTGCTAACATCTGTGTGTGCACGCTCATGCAAATGCTTGTATATGTGCCGCATGGATGGGGAAGAGCAAGGCATGAAGCTATTGCTTCAGTGGGCCCAGTACCTCCCTCCTGCCGCATCTTGTTAAGCAGATGTCTAAGGTGAGAGAAGCTGTTTAACTGGTTTAAAAAATGTTGTGATGATTTTACTATCTAAACCTTGCTTAAATAACTTGGAAGCAGAAGAGGCGGTTAAAATAATAGAAAAGAGAGTGGTGAAATGCTAGGTAGAAACGTGGAGAGAACAGCACCAAAAATCAGAGACGAGAATTACTGCGACTGAGCATCCAATCTGGCTCTCTGGTCAGGCAAGAGGAAATCGCGAGACATGAAATAACCCTCACAACGTGATAAAAGGGAATGTTATCTGCTTGTAGAAAGATAGGTCTTTCAGGCACTGAATTTAAAAGAAATTTACTGCATGAGAACGTACAGAGATAGAGTGATACTTCCCCAAATACTAACAAAACATTAAATAACAACAAGCAGTGCTGTGTGAGTCACGTCCGCACCAAAATTGAGTGTGAGTTTTGCCATAGACAGTCCTGGGTTCAAATTAGTGACGTGGACATTGGCCAAGCTCTACTGAAGCACAAGAAGCTTCTTATTCCTCATCTCTAAGGTGAAGGCAACGTTACCTACCTCTTAGGGCTGTTAGGAGGATTAAACGAGACAATGCAAGCAAAGGACCTGACACAGTACCTAGCCAGTAGGTGCACAAGAAATGCTGGCTCTGTCTCCCATCCCGCGCCCCCTCTCACAATGGTTGGACGCAGGTCTTCATGCGGATGGAACAAAAGTCATAGACTTAATGCCCTCAAAGGCATTTCCATGGAGGGTATAGATATTACAATGGTCTGAATAACTAGCTAGCCAGATACAACAACAGAGCTCGGGAAGCCAGAGGATGGCGGCTGGCCCGGCCTTTAGAATGCCAATGGTCTCAACCACAATCAGGGATCGCACAAACACAGGGAGGGCCCAAGGAGGTCTGCAGTTGTTCATACGGAAAATAATGCAATAACTAATAAATAATAATACAAGAATAAACTCTGTGTTTTATGTACTCACAACTGTACACCTACTTTGGACCCACGCTGTATTGGCTGATGTCGGCAGGAGAACTTGATACTCTCTCATCGCCAAGTGGTGGGATGAACATCTTTCTGGCTGCCTCATGTGGGAATGATTATAACGCCAGTTCTTTGTCTCAGAGAAAACATACACTGTGAACCTCTGCAGTGCTTAAACAGCAGTGAATTGGGACTCCAGAACCCTGTGTCAGGGAGCTCTGGAGCAACAATTTGAACTTGGAATACATGAGAATAAATGTCACTTACTTGACAAAGACCAAAACATGAAATACCTCTGTATGGTTGCTAAAAAAATCTTCATTTTAATAGCAGTATCACCAGATGGGAAAACGGATGTTTGCATATTGGACGGATGACTAAATGCTTAGCAATCCTTTTACCATATGTCTGACTCTGTGCTAGGCCTTTGCACAGATATTATTTCAATTAATTCCAGCAACAGGAAAGGTAACACATTGCATTACCATCCTCAGTTATGCTTGTACACATCTAGGTACAACTATAAATTTAGACTAGTGATTCATAAAAGGACTGTTAAATGAAAGAAAGCTACATGATCGTGTATTGTATATGGTTCATAATACAATTAAAGGGATTGAAGCAGAAAATGACCCTTAGTAGCAAGATTATAGTAATTTAGTCATCATATACATTGCTTTGAGCATAATTAACAATTTGGCTAACACGCGCAAATTCTGATACTAGAAGTTCTTTAGCTAAAGGCAGGATTAACCAAAATTCATTTTCATGGCTAAATTCTGGCCCCTGGCAAATTTTCTAATATCTGCTCATTTTCCCAAATGATGAAAGCGGGTCAAACAGCACTAAGCCAAAGCAACGGTTTAATTTCAGCAACTCTGTGCAAAAGCCACTGCAACCAAGAAGGTCACAGCCAAGGTTACTGTGCCACCTCCTAAGGGCCGTACAGTCAGAAACACCACAAATCATTTGCAAGAACTACAACGTGAAGGAAATGTGGGGTTTCAGTATCTGAGGAGCCAATATCCTGGGAGCATTTTTGGAAGCTCTTTCCCGCCCAGAAGCTTTCTCACCCCCCTGAAGGAAGACACACCGTTCATCCTCTCAACACTCAGGGCTGGCTCACTGTGTGCCAGGCGCTGCGCCAGGAACTGGGGGTGGGGTGGGGGAGGGGTGGGGTGCCAGAACAACATCAGACACTGCCAGAACTTACAGACACTCTCAGACCTAAGCAAAACCTTCAGGGGCACAGTCCTGGAGGGAAAGGGCTTAGACTCGAAATGCAGGCACATTAATACGCAACCATGCTCTGCACCTACTCATCACACTCCAACTGCACGTGAGGAAGCGATCCCACGGAACCGATACGGCGGCGGAGGCGTGGTGAGGGGAGCTTTTTTTACATGCCAAGTCCTCTTCTGTCAGGATAGAGACAATCATGTCAACCTCAAGGTCATTGTGAGGGCAACATGGCAGCAATTACGGTTATTACAGACCTTTCGCTCAGACTGCCATACTTTGCCACTGGGCTTCACTCACTAAAGGCATGAACTTCCTGTGCCTCGGGCTACCTTGTGGGTAAAAGGAAGATAAACACAGCCTCCAGCAGAGTGGTACTGAGGATTCAGTGAGTAAACTCATGCAAAGAACTTGGAGGTCTCCAGTTCGCGCTATCACTGCTACCCTCCTGACACTAGAGGAAGGCGCAGTGAGGGTGCTGGGGAAGGTTTTGAAGGAAGAGTAGGGTTTCACCAGGGAAGGTTGGTAGGAACATGGGTGAGGGAGGGGGATAGAAATGTGGGAAGAGGGGAAAAAACACAGACCAGGCAAGAGCAGGTCATTATCACAGATGGACAGAACCACCACACACAGACACAGGTGTACCTGCCCAACGACGTCACAGGTGAGGGAGCAAATGCATTCTTATCTCCATTTTGCAGATATGGAAACTGAGGCCCAGGAGGGTCATGTGAGTGGCCAAAAGTCAAAAGGTGAGGTGAGCAGCTCAAGCACAGCTCCCCAGCAGAACTTGCCATCAGCAGTGGTGGGTGCCTCAAAACACAACCAGTCAGACTCAGCACTAGAGACCAATACTGTGAGAGCAACAGCTGGGCCTACTAACAAGGGAAATACTCCCATGGACATGAGTTGTCGTAGGCAGGGTTCTCCGGGGAACAGGGCCACAGGACACAGACGTGCGTGTGCCTGTGCACACGCACACACACAGGCACACCGATTTATTATGTGGACACTCATTATCATGCACTTGGAGGCTGCAAGGTCCCACAGTCTGCATCTGCCATCTAGAGACCTGGGAAACTCAGTGGTATGAGTCAGTTCAAGTTCAAAGGCCCGACAACCAGGGGAGCCAATGGTGTAAACCCCAGTCCTCGGGCAGGAGGAGATGAGATGAGGTGCCCCAGGCCAAGCGGTGAGGCAGGAGTTAGGGCAAGTTCCCCTTTCCTCCACGCTTTGTTCCATCCAGGCCTTCGTGGACTGGGTGATGCCCACCCGCCCTGCGAAGGCGACCTGCTTTACTGAGCCCACCAGTCCCAGTGCTGATCTCATCAGAAAGCACCTTCGCAGACACGCCCGGAAATAATGTTTCAGCTCAGGCACCCCAGACCGGTCAAGTTGACACATACAACTAACCATTACACTAGTGAAGTCACCTCAGAGCCACGCACAGGAGCACGAAAGAGAACGACCCATACAAAATGATCCTGAGACCCACAGGGGGCACTTCCAGGACAGTCCTGCCCCCGGCAAGAAGCAGGGAGCCCCGAGGGGCTGGGCAGCCACAGCTGACAAGACACCTCGCTGAATACAGGCTCAGCCACATGACCTGGGGCAAGTTACTGATATTCTGTGAGCCTGTTTCCTCATTTATAAAATGAGGCAGACCCAGGTACCCATCCCATAGGGTAACTACAAGGACCAAATAAAATAATAAACATAAAGTAATCACAACAGGGCCTGACACGGAAAGGTCTGTTTAGTTTCCATTGTTATCAGAGATAAAAAGCCATAGCCAGAACGAACGCCACACACACACCCGCACACAGCACCACAAGAAGAATTACTTCCACCACCGAAGGTATTTTTTTTTACTTGTTGATTTTAGACAGGGAGAAGCATTGATTTGTTGTTCCACTTACACATTCATTGGTTGATTCTTGCACATGCCCTGCCTAGGGACTGAACCCACAACCTTGGCGTATCAGGACAATGCACTAACCAATTGAGCTATCCAGCAGGGCTGCCTCTTAAGGTATTCTGCACAAATTTCTACTGTACTACTTATCATAGATACTAATTATTTGGGGACAGATTTGTACTCTTCCTTCTAGACTGGATGTTTTCTGAAATCCAAACAGCTTTTGTTTTTCTCAATTTTATATCCCCAATGCTCAGTACTTGGAAAATGCCCATATATTTTGGTTAAAAATGTCAAAATGAAATGAAAATTTCTGAATCATTTAGACTCATGGAGTGATAACTGCAAGCAATAGTTTGAAAATTGAAAGTCAGTTTCTTTTCATTTTGTTGATATCTTTTTAGATAGTTCACCATAAAAGAAATATCCATAAATAAAGCTAACTTATACTCTGAGGCCCACTAATGGGCTAAACCATCAGCCCTGAAGCTCCTCTTGATGTTCATTCAACTTTGCCTCTGCAAAATGTAAGGCAACACATTTGACCAAATGAATCCAATTCATCAAGGAACCCAGCCTGCCACAGACCTACAGAGACCCAGTCACCAGGCTGTCCTGGGAACGGGAAATTCAGGCCGCCTTTCCCTGACCCCTGCAGTCAGCTGTCTCTCTTGCAGCTCACGGGCAAGGCAGGAAGCCTGTGTCCAGGAACGGACATCACTGACACTGGAAGCTCTAAGTCACTTCTAGGCACTACGGTAAGAGTCTGTGAATGGGGCAACTTCTTCGATCTCTCTGCCAACTAGACTGGGAGACCGTGAGCTCCAAGGGGGCATTCATAATGAACGCCACGCCATTTCCATGTCGCACAGTCACGTTTGTCCTCAGACATAAACGAGATGAAATACTATCATGCGATGCTTATTGTCTTGAAGTGTAAGCTCCAGCAATCATTCCTTGCCCACAGTGAGTAATGTGTCTTCCAGATAAATACACACTTTGGGGTTGATAACTTCATTACCCCACGTGGTCTGTCCCCTGTAACAACACGGCTACGGCTGGACCCAGCCACTGCAATTATTCAAGCCGACCTCATCCACAAAAGACAGTCTGTGCCTGGAGAGGCAGCAGGAGCGTGGTTCCGGGAGCGCTTCACTCGTGCCCCAGTGACTGCTGAGGGCCCACGATGTGCACACACCGCTCCACCCGCTGTGGCTGCTGCAGGCACCAAGACAGGGAAAAGAAATCGCTCCTATGGAGTTATATGCTAAGGAGAGAAGAGTGACAGAAATAGTCAAGCAAAGCTAATTTCAGATAATGATGCATTGTTAAAAAGAATCAGCAAGGCCTTTCTAGTGAGGTGAAATATGGATGATGATAAAGAGGCAGCCAGGGAAAGATTACGCTTAGCACAGAACATAACATGGCTGTTCTGTTCATATTCCTGTGGGACTTTGGATGGACCATATTGCTCAGTTTGCCAGAAAGCCACAGCTAAGATAGATAACGAGAACTTGAACTCAAATCCATGCACCCAAATCACAAGATCCCCAGATCCCCAGAGAGATGACAGACCCTCCAGCGCAGTTTAGGCGCTCGGAAAAAGCCTCACTTCTTTCACTGCCTGTGACCACAGAATAGCCCAGGACGCCTGAAAACAGAGAGGAGCCCTGGAAAAACATAGGCTACTTAGAATTGTCATGACCTCAGTGAGAATATTATCCTTCTCTAAACTTTGCCTGAGGAGGAGTGAGTGACAGAGGCCTGAAGAAGACACCCAAGGGGCCCATAGATGGAGGGGACACTTACTGTCTCTCGGCCACCTGGTGCCCTTGTCTCTTGTCGGTGGCACACTCGTTCCATCCCCCACTCTCTGGTGATCTGCTTTGAGAAAGCCCTACTTCCAGCGCCAACAGGGATGATGGAGGGAGACACTGGGCCTAGGAGCTTCACTGGAACACCTGGGTCAAGTCACACCTGGGTCGAGTCACACCTAAGTCCAAAATACTCCCAGATTCTCAAATGCATCAGTTAATCAGGTGTCTTTTTCCCCTTATGCTAGTTTATATGGGTTTTCTAACACATGCCCAGAAAAAATCCAACCACATACCACAGTAAGGTCTCCCAACTCCAAATTATTGAGAATAAAATGTACTTCTCAATACATTCAAAGAGCCATGTGGAGAGAATTCTAAATTGTTATAAAAGAAAAATGAGGTCTTTTCTGATTTTCATTAATCAATAATTCTTTATTTGGCACCTATTATGTGGTCATATTGGTGTCAGCTCCGATGGAGGGGGAAAATATATAAAATACAGCTTCTCTGGCGTCAAAGTCCATACACTACAATCTATCATCATTACTAATGCTTTACTCATCCATGGAGCTTTCTGGGTTACAAAGCCCTTTTGAAACATGGCTCAGATACACAGAATCAGACTGGATGCATCTAAATCCTTGGTTTATGAACTCCCCCCACTGCTCCATAGTGGCCCTTTCGTAACCAGCGCTCACGGCATCCCATGGGGCCTGCACAACCAGACCAGGAGACTGCGGTTCTGATAAATTACCCAAGTCTCACAATTAGCAAGCACCAGATCCAGAGTTGTAATTGTGCTGTCCCCACGTCCCTTCGTTGGCCTGTTCCTGCAACTCTAGATGGACGAGTTCTTCCGACCACACCCGCAAGGAGCCGCAGGGAGCCGCTGGTGTATTTGGGAGTGTGATCCGGACAGACACTGCACCACTGAGCACAGAGCCAGCGTCTGGGGGACGGCTCCTAGTCAATTTCCGATCTGGCACTTTCGAATGTGGTCGATTGAAAGAGGTTTTGCACAAATTCAATTGGTACCTACAGGCACACTGATATATTTAAGCCAGACTTAAATCATTTTTTCAGTGCAACTGCAGGAGATAGCTTAACACATCCATGAAAAAAAATCGAAGTCGCTTCTTCGAAATGTCATTACTGCTTTTCTCTAGTGACATTTTTCTTTTTGCAGATCACTAGTAAGTCGATTGTCCCTTTCTTGGTCCCATTGGTTCTGACCAAAGCACATCAGGTTTAGAAAAGAAAAGGGCACAGGGGTTTCATTCATTTAGTCTAGAAACAAAATCACCTACAAAATTTTTTTTTTATTTTTACAGGTAATTGATTTCTACTTCTTTGCCTGAAATAACTCCCCTCCTATTCTCCTGACATGTTAAATGGGTAAGGGAGAGTCATTTTGTAGGAACAATGCTCTCAAAAGAGCTAACATTTTCTACACTGGCTGATCAATTTAGAAAAAAACTGTCTTATTCACCTTAAAATACGAAATTCTCTCCCACACTAAACAACGCAGGGAGGTGGAGGACCGAAGAGCAGAAGAGAAGGAATGCGTGTAGCGTGGAGGATGTTCACGCGGGAACACTCTCTGGCTGAGGTCCCAGACCCTCGGCCTCCCCCCGTGGATGCACGTGCTGGATCGGAAGCCCAGTGTCCAAGGGGGGGCCCCCTGCCAGGCCCGCCACTTACAGCTGGTGCTGGTACAAGACAGATGGGTGCCATTTTCCGTGGGAGGACGACAGCTCAACGTTGAAGTGTTTTCCTTCTACTCACAGGCTCGGCAGGAGACGAGGACACGATAACCTCCCATACGCAGGTAAATTGTGTGTGGAAGATAAACGTGGCTGACGGTGGCGATGAGGTGCACTACCGGCCAACGGGCGTGAGAAAGAGGAAGACATGGCGGCCCTTGCCGCCACACAGCAGTCACACACAGGGCCGCTGTGACACAAAGCGCTCCATCCATGTCATCGGCCAGGGCAGGTCTGAATCCCAGCTCTGCCCCTCCAGCTTCGCTGCCATGGAGCAAGACACGAACAGTAAAGTGTCCAAGTGCCCGGCACAGGGGTGGCACTGGCCTCCCTTCCCCCACTCCCCACTCACTTCCTCTGATGGTCCTTAGCGTGATCGAAGCCCCCTGCCGTCCAAGGTTTACCTTATTTTCGATGACATTCAACTGTATGCACCAAGACTAAAATAGTAAGTGCAGAATTTAGAATCCCATAAGCAGCCTATTTTTCATTAAATTGGCCTAATTAACTGAATTAAGACCCAGAGAGGTCTTAAAAATAGAACCTACCTAACTGTGTCAGTATTAATTGTATGCTGTGGTCTGTTCCATACAGCTGCCTGTACAGAAGCTTCCTGTCCTAAGAAATAAGATTTACCTTCATAAATTCCCCATTAACTCGTTTTCCCCAAAAGAGCCACCTCAACACATTTGTCCTACTGGACTCCAAACTCTACTTAGTTTCTAACGCAGCCTCAGCCCAACAGCTTTTAGGGTATTTTAAACCCAATCGGTCATGTCACCAGTCCCCTTGGCTGAGCTCAGCAGTATGAGTAAAGGAGGCCACTGAAAGGCACTGAGTTCGTAAAACGGCTCTGATTGATGTCTTTTATATATCACAGAGGTTTACCAGGAGATAATCAAAATAGCTGATCATATAAATAACGATCTCCCACGTCAGATCCCGCCTTCCCCCTACTCACTGTGTTCGTCTGTGTACCAACACCACTAACATCTCCAACACCACCATCACCACCAGGCCCGACTAGCTTTATTTCTACCCGTAGAATGGGTGGGTCCCTATGTTTTACTTCCTTACTTTCTTTAAATAAATCATCAATTTGTTTTTACTTCTATACACTTAATACCTAAAACAGCACTGGCACAGAGCATATTCTCAAATCCATTTACTGAGTGAATGGCCGGGTCTAAGACCTCTCTGAGATCTGCTTTCTGAAAGAATGCCATGACCACAGTGAGGTGACAGCCCGAGGGCAAGGGGGTAGGGGGGTGGGAGAGGGCAAATGGAGGCCGAGAGAGACTTGACTGTGGGCGCTGGGCGGACGATGCAGTGTGCACGTGATGTTCTGTTGAGTTGCATGCTTGAAACCTGTACGGTTTTGTTATCCACTGTAACTCCAATAAACTCAATGAATGAATGAATACATAATAAGAAGAATGTCATGAAAAATAAAAGCTAGTATAAAAATATGAAATTACGGGTTTCAGAGAAACATCCAAGACAAATGGTGGAGACCTTCTTTACGAACAAACTCTTCTGATAGCAATTCAAGGATACTTTTTCCCAATGTTTCCCAAACAACTAGTCTTGCTTCCCAATGTTTCTTCAATAGATTTTAGTATTTAAAAAAAAAAAAACCCTTTTCAGATGTCTACTACAACTCTAGGGCCACTCAGGCCCCGAACAACCTGTCGGACACACGGAAAAGCAGCTACGGACATTCTAGCGCCATTGGGATTAACAGCCCAGCCCCACTGGCTTAGCTGCTGACTGGCTGCTCTTCCATCCCGTGGCTGCAGATCCCTCCAAGCTGAACGATTCTGAGCAGACGCTTTGCAAAGACGTGGTACAGTGTAAACTTACAGGAACAAATCTGGAGAATGACACCTTTGACGGAGCTGAAGTGTCAGTGACCAGATTCACCCTCCCACAGGAAACCGCCTCAAAACCGGCCACATACAGAAACAGTTTCCAAGACACTGACCGTCGAGGGAACGGAGCAGACGTGGACGGGTGCAGCTGAGAGGCGGGACGCAAACGAAGGGGGCTCTGGGAGGGCTGTGACTCCCTTCCTGTAGGAACTGATGGGTGACTCACGTGCGGCCCCGTGGACTCCCTGAGTCAGAAGGTTCTAGAGAGAACAAAGCAACTGGAGTTGGCAGGACAGGCTACCTGAGAGAGCAGGACCGCACGGAGAGGAAACGCCAGACAGAGCTCCGCAGAGAATCCCACCTGAGTGCACGGCTGAGCAGTACCAGTGCATGGGTGTGGGCCAGCCTTGGCGGCTTCGGCACTGCAGCACAGAACCAGGCGGTTATGGCAGAGACCATGCGGCTCTCAAAGCCCAGAAGGGCTCTCCACAGGAAGAAACGGCCAGCTTCTGCCTGACGTCAGACTTCGTGGTGAAAGGCAGAACGTTTTCCTCCTAAGACCAGGAGCCAGGCAAGGGTGTCCCCTCTCACTGCCGCTATTCGACATTATTCTGGAGGTCATACCCAGTGGATGAAGGCAAGAGAAAGAAGCAAAAGGCATACAAGTTGGAAGGGAAGAAATAAAACTCTTTATATACAGACAAGACGATCTTTTATGCAGAAAACTCGGTGAAGTCTACCACAAGCTGCTCACAGGCTGCAAAGTCACTACACAGGTCTGGGGAGCCCCCTCAGAACGCGTGGGGGGCAGAGCAGGACTGAGAATATGTCCTTCTGCGCCATGATCATTAGCAGCAAGGCAAGACCCCCAAGGGCTTTGCCGAGACTTCGGAAAATGAAATAAGGAAAATTCACATGCAAGAGGCATGAAATGTCACGTCAGTAAGAAGACAGTGTGAACACACTTAAAACCTGTACAGTCAGCCAAACCGAAAACTCCCCGTGTCATCCGACTCCAGAGATCACACCTTCACGATCACTGTAAGGACCGCAGACTGGGTTTGTTTATAGGAGCAAACACCTCCAAGAACTTTTATTTGTTGTATCTTAAAAAAAAATTAAAGTCTGTCTATAACTCTGAGATTAAAAAACACTCATTTACTCTGAGCGCATATTTTCCAAGTTCATAGACAGAGACAACGTTTGCAGGTTTGCATAGAAATTTTACGAGTGCTGCTAAAACCTGAGTTTTCTAGGTGTGTTTGTTTAAAGCTTTCAGAGGCCAAACAGACACCGCTTGAACAAACGCACGAAAACTGAGGGACCCAATGCTTACTCAACAAGATCGACGGTGGCCCCTCCAGTTTTGGGGTCTTTATGAGTGCAGTAACAC
>PVKM010024747.1:0-20341 GCA_004027735.1 Carollia perspicillata
AGGTATTGCCCAAAGCATTTCTCATCTGTCATCTCAGTTGACCTTTGAATTCCCCTGGGGAGGTAGATGCTATTACAATCACAATTTTGCAGAGGAGGGAGCCTGCCCAAGGTCACTTGGGAGATTATATAGGATCAGCCAGACCTTAGTGGTCCCAAGGCCAAGTACCAAACAAGGGCAGGGGAAAAGCCAGGCAGTGTCTAGAAACTTCTACACGCATGTGAGGACCTCCCCTCCCCTACTCCCTCTGCCATAAGGACCCTGAAACTTGTCCCGAAATAGAAACCCAGGGGGTGGAAATCTGAAAAACTGTGTGTTTAACTCAGCACAGCCTGAACAATCTAAGGAGAGTATTGAAACTGTCCAATAAGACTGAGATTACCATTGGCCTGCCTTCCATTTACTCGTTACCCAGTGGGGTGGAGCCCACAGAAAATATCAGGTTGATCAGAGGACAACCACAGAAGCTTGACTTTCGTGCCTGTGTGAGTGGTGTGGGAGTCAGTGCAGGAGCTGACTGCATCCCTTTGCCTTGGCCTGTCTAAAGCATTGTCTGTTTGGTCTCAGCCTGAGAGTCAGACAGCTCTGGTGTGAATCCCTGCTGAGCTGCTCACTTGCTACTTGACTTTGAACCCTCCAGGGCTTCCTTTTCTTCACATGTACAAAGTGTGGGTGCTGGATTAGGGTTGCCAGATTTAGCAAATAAACTATAAGATGTTGTATCTGTTAAAGTTTGAATTTTAGAAAAACAAGGAATTGTTTTTAGCCTAAGTATGTCCCATGCACTATTTGGGACATCCTTATGCTTTGAAATTTTGTCGTTTATCTGAAATGCAAATTTAACTGGGCATCCTGCATTTTCAACCCTGTTCTGGAGGTGAACTAGGTGTGTTCATATCCCCGGTCTTATTCACTCCACAGATGTGGGCAAGTTACCTCGCTGCTCTGGGCCATGGTTTCCTGGCTTTGCTGGTCTTCAGTTGTATGACCCATGGAATCCCTCAACCTCTTTGTGCCTCTGTTTTCTCATCTGTAAAATGGGGATGTGAGAGTGCCCGCTTTGTAGAATAGTTGTGAGAACAAGAGAGTTAAGGCATGTCGTACACTCTACCTAGTGCCCAACACTCAACAATCACATCCTTTCAGAAAATATTAATTGGGGAACCATTTGGGTTAGGTGACATACCTGGGTCCTAGAAAACCTGGGGTGACCAACACATTCACAGCCTCTGGAACTAGCCTTCCCTCCGGCTGTGGCCACTTTCCTCACTCACGATGTGATTGGTTATAGAAATTCCATGTCAATTTCGCCTTTCATTTCCTTAATGGCTCGGTAAGCGGTTGTTTGAATTAACTTATTTTTTCCTTTGCAAATGTCCACTCTTTTCTTCCTCTGAGCCATCACGATTATGAGTCATTGTCTGAGTCCCACGCTTAGAAAGAGCCATTCTGGAAGCTCTGGAGGGTGTTAGCGGGCTATTTATTGTGACCGAGATGCAAATGCACCCGCAGCACACACAGGGGGAAAAGCTACCTCAGCAGCACAAGCAGAACGTAAATGCAGATGGAAGCGGTGGGAGAAAGTGTCATTTTTAGTAAGTAGAGCAGATACTCCACTTCGCTGAAAATCTGAAATGCCAGAAAATTCTCCTGATTTTCTGTGTTACTGAAAGAAATTTAAAGTTGACCTGTTTCTTCTTCAGGATCCCAGGATGACATTATAGCTCACTATATTCAATGTGAAAAGATAAAATAGCCAATAAAATCTAGAAAGGGATTGTGGGGAAGAACAGAGCTTTACCCAATTCTATCAACTCCTGTCACCGGCAAAACAGGTCCTCTCTCAGTGCTGGCAAATTTCTCTTGTCTCCGGGTCTGTTTCATTCCAAAAAGATCTTTTCCACGTGGTTAAGATACATTGCTCTGTGAACAACTTGCAAATAGACCCTAAGAAATAGGAAGCCTGAGCTCCCCAGATCTGCTCAAGTACAAAGAGACATTGCCTAGTCCTGAGGTGTTGACATCAGGGGGCAAAAAGGCTTCTTCCCCCACTCCTGGTGTTGCCTTCCCTGTGGAAGAGACCCCAAGGGCATGATACTCCCAGCGCCAACCTGCACGCTGCACTCCACACCCGAGCCAACGTGGGATGTCCTACAGTGACTGGTGAGTGCAGACAGACACTGGACGTGCTCAAGCTGGCCTCCCCTTCCCCTCCCAGCATGCATGCCGAGAGAGAGCGTGCCCCCTGCTCCTCCACACTGTGAGTCTGTGACCAGGTATGTCTGTCTGTTTCGGGGTTCAGTGTCAGGAAACCGGCCTGCCTGCAGATGGTAAGTCACAGCCTCCAATCTAACCGTTAGTGATAATGAAGGTGCTGTTCTGGCATCCTCCCATTCCTCAATGGATGCACTCTTTAAAGAATAGAGGCTTGCGTCTTAGTCAGTTCGGGCTGCTCCAACAGAATACCATAGACTGGATGACTTAGAAACAGGAATTTATTTCTCACAGCTATGGAGGCTGGAAGTCCAAGGCCAAGGTGCTGGCAGATTAGGTGTCAGGGGAGAGCCCACTTCTGGCTTACAGATGGCCACCTTTTCCTTATATCCTCACATGACAGAGAGCAGAGAGAGATCACGTGTTTCTTCTTTCTATAAGGGCACGGATCCCCTTCATGAGGTCTCTGTCTCACGAGCTACTCACCTCCCAAAGGCCTCACCTCCAAATACCATCACAATGGGTTTAGCCTTCAACAGAGGGATTCAAGGCGGGGACACACGCATTCAGTTAGTGACAGTTAGTCACTAGCCTAGCAGCTAGTGACAGGCTGAGTATCCTGGACAGTCTTCAGAGCAATGCCCTGTTTCCCTGGGTCAGACACAACCCTCAAAACAAAGGCCGAAGATTGGGAGCAAATCACACCAGGGCAGAGCAGAGCTGAGCCTGGGGCCAGGACAAGAGTCAAGACTGCTCTTTCCCTCCAGGCCCCAACCTGACATTCACATGCCCTTCAGCCCACGCCACCCTTGAGAGAAAGAGGGAAAGGACAGAGCTAGCTGGGCTGGTGACACAGCTTGGCGCCTGTCAGTCCTACCAACTAGAGCTGCTGGTCCGACTTCTGGGGATGATGGACACTGTGAGGTGGAGACAGAGACCTGGGCAGCTTTCTCTCTCTCCTTCTCTCTGCCCTAACAATTATTTATTGCAAAGCAAAGGGACTCAGCTGGACTTTTTCTCTTGGTTCCTAGCAGACTTCCTGGAGTAGACACCTGGAGGTGTACGCAGGAGAATGTTCTTTGGGGCTCACATACAAATTTCAGGAAGTGCTGGGGACTCTGGGGTACATGTCTGTTACTGAAGGCCTCTTTTCCTGCACGGCTTTGGTTTGCTGCCTGGCTGAGGGCGGAAGACTTAGCTCAGGTTTAACAAGAGACTGCCTGGAGCACTGGCCAAGAGGTGGGGTTCGTCTAAAGCCTTCGGCCTCCAAGCTGCTACCAATTTGTTGGGAAAAGTCATTCGTGCCAATTAGACCCTGCTCAGAAAAGGGCTGTCCTGTCTGGGAGGCAGGTAAAGAAGCCATTGCGGGAACAGGTGATCAATGAAAGTGACACATGACTTATGCCTCCAGTTCTTCTTAGACAGTTAGCCCTCAATTAGCTCTCTGAGAAGCAGAGAAAATACATGTACTCGCCTTGCTAATGGGCACATGGTCAGCACTAGGCAATTTATACAAAGCATTTAAGTTCTACGATGAAATGTACTGAAATATTGGGATTAATGAATTTCTGACTTACGAGTTTGGAAAAACTGTGTTTTTTCATACTTCTCCACAAGCAATGGTTTAATGGTCAAACAATAACGAAAAGGAACCAGGCCCCTTTTCCGCCTTCATCCTGCTCAGAAGAGAACTTGTCCAGGAGTGACATCTTCTCCTGCGCATTTAACACCCCTAATCACAGCTCTTACCCCACAGGAGTACAGGAGCCCAGGTCGGTGGTGGTTTATGGTTAATGTCTACTCCGATCAGCTGGGCATCCATTCTGTTTGTGGGTGCCTGTGGTGGATGCACCCTAAGGTGATGCCCTCTCCCATGAATTGGGTCATGTTCTTTTTTTTTTATTTTCTTTTTTGGGGGGTGTGGTTGGTAGTGGTTGGTGGTGGTGGTGAGTCATGTCCTTTAGAATCCCATCCCTATGAGTGGGAGCAGAACCTGTGACCTGTCTCAAACCAATAGAATTGGGTGAACGTGATGGGATGTCATATTCATGACCCCTGATGACCTTGGAGAAGCCAACAGTCACGTCATAAGAGAACTTGGGGAGGCCACTGGCGGCTGCGTGTGTGGAGCCTCTAGGAGCGGAAAGAGGCTCCCTGACCAACAGCCAGCAAGAAAAGGAGGCCCTCAATGAAGGCCAAAATTCCAGGTGTGCAATAGGTCACAGGGATGAACGTACAGCATAGGGTACATAGTAACTTCTTAATAACTATGTACGGTGACAGATGGTTACTAGATTTATTGCGATCACTTTGTAGAGGATGTAAATGTTGAATCACTATGTTGTAAACCTAACATTAAAATAATATTGTATGCCAACTACAATTAAAAATAAATTTTTAAAAAGTCCACCGCCACAGACACACACACACACGCACACATGCACACAAATACGAGATGCTTACTCCTACAGTTGCAACGAAATGAATTCTACCAAATACCTGAATGAGCTGGGAAGCAGGTCTTTTCCTAGCAGAGGCTCCCCATGAGAGTGCCGTCTGGCCAACACCTCGACTGCAGCCTGTGAGACCCTGAGCAGGGCCCGGCTGAGCCGTGCCAAGACCCCTCACCCGCCAGAACCCCGAGCTCACGAACGTGTTTTGTGTTAAGCCCCTACCTACACTTGTGGTCATTTGTTACATAGCAACAAAAACCAAATTCATTGCACGTGCTGTACCAGTCGTGAAGCATTCAGCGACTGCCCGTTTCTTTCATGGCATAATTAGCTGCACACTGCTCCGTGACACAGCACGGTCCGCAGACCTTGTGCTGTGACTGTGGACTTAGGCAATTACGACTTTGCCTCCTAACGGGACTGTGAGTCCCATGAGGGCGAGAACTCTGTTTCTGTACTTCTTAAAAGTCCCACAGCGCCTCAACATGCTTGGCGCACAGTAGGTACGGAGTCACGTGTGATTTGAGTTTTTGACCCTTCCTCTGTTCAACTAAATTAAATGGGTCTCAGATTAAAGACATAGAGGCATGCAGCAGACTTCTACTGAATGCCTGGGGTGTAGCAGGTTAGGTCCCAGACGCACAGAGAACAAGCCAAAACCCCTGCCCTGCCTGTTGTTCATGGTTCAATCAAACCCATGAGGTCCTGCAATCTCGTTGCCTTACCATGCAGAATCAGAAGACACCCAAAGATTCCTAGGGTTCCTTATCAGTCTTTCAAATTCTGATTGTGCAGGTCAGGTAAAGGTGCAACTGTAAAGATCTTCGGTGACTTTTTAGTACGCAAGTAGAAGACCCAAAAGGCCCCTGCGGCACCTGCCTCCCAGGGAAGCAGGAGTGAGCCCCGAGGACACATGGCCACCTTCTGCTCATCCTCAACAGCCTGGGCGGCCATCCCTTCAACTCGGACTCAGGGGGACGTATCCACATTCAAAGAGACCAGAGATCAAAGCCATAATAGGCAGGAGCTACTCTTTATTCATAGGTTTACAGAATGGATCGAATTAAGAGGCATATCATTTGTTAACTCTATTTACCAAAAAAGAGCTAAATATATATTCAGCCTTAGAATGCATTCATTGTAGCTTGCATACTGCAAAATTTGCTTTCATGTGCACATGAACTATTCTTATTTTGCCTAAATTATGCATTTAAAATACATGAAAACGGTACCAAATGGCACATTGGCCTATTTTATCACAGGTCTTATACATTCCTGATAGTCAAAGGGGCTGATGGGGAATGCATAGTCTCCTAATAGGAAAAAAGGCAGATTCTCATACAAGCAATGGCGTAATGTAAGGATAAGAGTGCCTCGGTTTAGATTTCAGTAGCTTTCCAGATACTTCTTATTCTAATTAGTGTTATAATTGGTTTTCTTCGTGAATAATTGGGATGCTATTAATTTGCCTGATCATTCCACCGTCTACTTGCCTAGCTGAGGCAAAGGAAATCATTATGACTTTTTCTTTTCTTCCAGCTTATTTCCACTTTCCCCAAAGAGTTTCCCTCCACCACAGCCATCTGCCCTGCTTTTCTGCCCATTTCCTTTACTTTTCCCCCAGGTCCAGGCCATCATACTCACTGTGTCAACAACTAGATCATTGCCCTCTAGTCCAGGGTGCCGTTTAACAGAATCTCTGGCCACTGCCTAATTAAAGAACTCTTCTAAAGCTACAAGACAGGGGCTGAGGCTTCCGCAGAAGAACGGGGAAGCCAGATCAAGACACTTTTGTTAGGTGGCATGCGAACAGACTGCCCTCCCGCAGACCTTCTTCTCTTTCTCATTATACCCCAGGGCAGAAATTTCCATCGTGAGCGTTCCTGGCAGCCAAACCTCCAGCATCCCACGCTGCTTTCTTTCCTAAAAATATGCAGCCTCTCGCTCCGTGGGGAGGAAAAATGCAACCCTGCCATTTCCAGCGTGCTCCCCAAAGGCTGATGGTGGCCCGGCGCAATTCATCACCACTCGTGCAGTCAAGTTCTCGGCTTCCCCCCTCATGGAGCTGTTCTTGTTTATCTTGTGGACATTGTGACAAGAACCAGATGCATCTCGACCTCAGCATCCTTCCCACAGGTATGTGAGGGGAGAGACGACCGTGCCAGCTAGAAACCCTCTTTAGAACAGAAAGTTTTCTGAAACTTCTGGAAGACATTCAAGAGTGGGGGCGTGCCCGCAACAGCGGTTCCGTGGTGGTTAATTGTTAAATGGTCCAGTTGATTGGATGGTGTCTATTCAGCACTTTTTTTTCCTTTCTGGCTATGCACATTTTGTTGCACTTTTCATTTTATCTCAAGGAGCTGCTATATTCAAAACCATGATGAGAACGTTTTTGCTCAGAGAGCACAGCAGAGTCCCAGAAAGAAAGCACAAGGCCTGCTGCTCAGAGGGAAAGTTCTAGTCTCGCCACTCTCTACTGGCTAATTTGGAGTGAGCAATTGACTTAGAATTTCTGTGTCTATTTCCTTCTCTCTGAAACTGGAATGACATCTGCCCTCCAATCAACTGAAGAACTCCTTATGAGCAAATGAGATGAACACAAATACACGCTGAAACATATAAAGCTTTCCTGAAATACAAGTTGGTCTTATTATCCACCGCCCATGAGCACAGTGCCATCCACACGGAGGGCTTATTTTTAGAGTCCTGATAAGAGATCTATTCCTGACTCCATGGCATTCAGGGACAAGTCCTTGCTTTAAGGCTGTGTATCTCGGTCACATGGCCATGTGGAGGGACTCAGTGTGAGAGCCTAGCCACCAAGATTGTAAAGAGAAAATAAGCTGAGATGACTGAACAGTGGGTGATGGGAATGGGTGGAGAAAGAAGCACGTCCCCTCCTAAAGCTACCTCCCAAGGGATGGTCCCCCACGTCCCTCGGCTTTGGATTTTTGTCATCGCTCAGTTTTTTTTCTCTCACATTATTACTGGAAGAAATCTTCTTGCAGAAATTGTTTAAAACTTGAGGGACTCTTGGGATGGAGCAGTAAGATTAATGAAGCAAAGCTTCCCTCGCCTCGTGCCAAGAACATCTACACTCCTTAAGTAAGTCGGCCAGAACAAATATCTCCTCCCTCAGCGCGGGGACTCTGCAGGCTGCAGGCTCGGATCCTGCCTAAAAGTTTTTAGACAAGCAGGTAAGAGGAAAGAAATCCTGACTGCGGCTGAGTGGCTTGCCCACCCTCTCACCCTCTCACCCTCTGACCCCCACCCCCACCATAAGCTTTAGATTTTTCTTTCACCCTGTCTCACCTGGACTCAGCAAGTCCCTCCACCCCTCCCCATGCCCAGCCCGGCACCCTGTGTGCCCCAGTTTTCAAGATTCTGGGCAATGGTGACCAGGTGGGGAGCGCACGTGGCTAGCCCCTAATTTCGCCCTCAGAGGTGAAGCTGGGAAGCCGGTGCACCGCTCCGTGGAAGCAGCACTGTGACGATGGCCCAGGTGCCTTCTCTGCAGCCATCTGAATCGGGCGTCATTTCGATCTGGCCCCAGCACCGCCTAACAGTCTCCTACCTGACTATTTGCCCAGCACCTCTTTTCCCGCCCAGCCTTGTCTGAGGGCTGCCAAGCACCAGAAAAAAGTAGTTCGCCCATCTTTACAGCCCGAGGAATAGCAGGGCTAGCCCACTCTCAGCCTCCCCACTGCAGGGATCTGGGCATGTGCCGTCCATTCAGACAACCAGGAAGGCACAAGAATGCAGAGGAAAGAGTCACTTGCGCTTTAAAAGATAAAAGCCCACCACTTTTCTCCTGTTTGTTTGGTGCTAAGTAGGAATGTTTCAAGCAACAAAGCCACTGTGTGTGGATGAGTTCGTTCATTAAAATCCCTGGTGGCTTAGGCTGGAAGCCCTGGGCCTGCAGTCCCAGAATGTACCCAAGAGAACTGCAGTGACATCAATGCATTGTTCTCTACGTGCTATTTATTGCCTCGATCTGCATTGCTTAAAGGCTGGAAACAATAAACACATTCATATCTTCGTCAAAACATCTACCTACTCGTGACTTGGCCAACAACAAATCTCTAAAAGAAATAACAGTACAGTACAATGATGATGCTGTGCTCATGGCTAGAAGTTGTGGGGTCCTCTTTCAGAGCCACTCCTGAAAAGCATTCACTTCATATTCTCTGAAGAGACCCAGCTAACCAAGCAGAACATCCCCCGGACCCTTCCACAAAACCAGACTCCCCTCCCCCACCCCCCTGCGATGAGCCTCCCAATGGTCTACACCAGAGGGGCCCATTTGAAACAGGCCACCTGGGCCCCTGGGTGCAGACCTGCTCTGTGGGATTCAGCTCCACAGCTGGTCCCCCACCCCCATCCTGTATGGGATGAGCCCCCTGGCAGCACATGGCCCCCACCGAGCTAAGGACAGGAGGAGGAAGGAGCATGCCATCCAGAGTACCCCACCTTCTACAGTTTGGTGCTATAGCACCTTTGGGAGGGCTGTGCTGACAGCAGCAACATCAGCACATCAACAAAGCAGACTGTTACATGAGTAGGGAGGTACGCAGGCGGGCAGGTAGGTAGGTTGCTATTTAATTACTTGGAATATTAAGCCACCCAGAGAGCAGAGACATGCATGAGTCAAAGGGCCATGGCTAGGTTTCAAAGTACATTGAGATTTGTGTCAAGTCCTCCTTGATTCCACAAAATCTTACTTCAAAAATTCTCCCCAGATGGCAATACCTGCTCTATCGCTCTACAGGACAGAATAAAAAGCACCATTCAGTCTCTGGGCTGTCTGCTGGTTACCCGCACCCTCAAAGGATGGGGTCAGAGAAGCAGGTGAGTCGAGGAGAGCATCAAACAAGCCCTGCTGCTCCGGCCACCACGGGGGACAGCTCTGAACCACGAGAAGAGGAGCAACTCCTTTGTCTCACTCCTGGGCCCACAGCCCGTGCTGGGCCTAGCCATCTATCAGCAGAATATTTTCTTTTGCAGCAGAGGAGGCAATTTGTTAAACACTATTTGTTGACACACCCATGACAAGCATCCATATGAGCCAATGAAATAAATAGTCAGGGTTCAGCTAATAAGGGTGGGGGGCAGGTTCGGGAAATTGGGATGGCTCAAAATAGCATTGCTGAGTGTTATCAGATTTTTAAACTTATCATCAGCAAATCTTTTCAGCTGACTTTGGCTTTAAAAGTTCTTACCAGAAAGATTGCTAAAACGGGATGAGAAAGGCCCATGGTTTGTTTGGTCTTTTAAAAAAATTGTTCATTTTCAGTGCTGTCACATCTTATCCAATTTTCGCACTTAAAAACAAAACAAAACAAAACAAAAAGCACATTCCTTTCCTAGATGGTAAGGGTTAATACCGTACTCTTTTCTCAAGAATTACAGGCTTTAGGATGTCTTTTTAAATGGGAGAATGGGCATGTCATGCAGCTAGCCAATAAATGCAATCCCTGATTGAAATGTGAGTTCTAAAAGTTTGGAAACTTCTATTTCCCCGATGCATGTTTAACTTCAGACCTCTGAACCTGGCTTCTTTTTAAAGTTTTGTCCTTGTCCTGTCGTGGGAGAGCTAGTGCCACGTGTCTCTCCAATTCACCTAGCACCCTTCACAAGCTTAAGTCAACCACTATGTGTTCAAAAATCTTTGTTTTCCCTTTGAAGCTGGATGCAAAGAAGAAATCTCTCCTGTCAGTAGAGACCGCTGTGAAGCAACGAGGCGCCTGCACATATATCTCCTTAAATTTCTTGAATAGCTGCTTCTCTTTATCCCACTGGTAGATCTGAGAGAAGGTATAGTCACTGCCCAGGGCCAGGTAGTGGTTCCCCTTAAAAGAAAAGGGCTGCAGGGTCATGGCCCCCCGGGAGGGGAGAGCCTGGATCTCCACAAACTGCTTACTGTTCCACCTCATGACCCTGGAGTCCCCGATGAAGCGGGTGAGGGACAGGTAGAGGGCGTTCTGCATCCGGAAGCTCTTCACGGCCAGCACGTCCTCCATGTTGGGGATATCGCTGTGGGGGACAAACTTCTTGGAGCTTTTATTCCACTGCAGGATGATGGGGACCTGGGAGCGGCTGGACAGGATCAGGTGCGACTTCCCGTCGATGTCCACGAACTCCGCGTCCGTGTCCCTGAACCACTCGTGCAGGGACTGGTACGAGTAGAACCCTTTGCTGTTCCATTTGTAAACCGTGGACAGGCCGGCTTTCGAGCTGTCGGCGATGACAAAGAACGTCTCGTCATCGATCTGAAACAGCTCGATGTCGTTGGGCTTGGAGATGCGAGAGACTTCGATGTCTTGGAATTTGACAAACTTGGTCCAGCTCTCGTCATATTTGTAAATGTGAGAGCCGCCAAAGAGCTGGGCCACCACCACAAAGACCTGGTCGTCGATGAGGATAGCCTTACAGCCCACGATGGACTGACCTGTGCTCCAAAAGAAAGGAGAGGGGGTTAGGGCAGCCATGGTCACAGGTGCCCCTCCACGGTGACCTTGGGACCCAGGGGAAGTGCTGGTGAGAAATGTGTAATGGGGCAGCCCCTATGGAAACGATAGGAAAATTAAACCCTTGAAAAAATGAACAAAGAATTACAACATGATCCAGAAATTCTACCTCTGGATCCTTGGCCAAAAGAATTCAAAGCAGGGTCTTGAAGAGAGATGTGCACACCCATGTCCACAGAAGCATTATTCACAATGGCCAAGAGGCAGAAGCAACCCAGGTGTCCACTGAGGGATGAATGCACAAACAAATGTGGTTATCCCTACCATGGAACATTATTCAGCCTTTAAAAGGAAGGAGATTCTGACACATGCTGCAATGCAGATGGATGGTGAGGACATTAGCCAAGTGAAATAAGCCAGTTCACAAATGCACAAATGCTGTGTGATTTCACTCGTATCAGGTACCTAGAGCAGTGAGACCCACAGAGACAGAGAGTAGAGGGTGGCTGCCTGGTCTGGGAGGAGGGGACAGCGGGGAGCTGCTGTTTAATGGCTGTCGATTTTCAGTATTTCCAGACGAAAGGGTTCTGGAGTGCGGCTGCACGATGACATGAACGTATTTAACACAGCCGAACAGAGCACTTCAAAATGGTTAAGGCGGCCAGTGTTACGCTATGTCGGTCTTCTCACAATCAAAGAATTTTAAACCTTCTTTGGTACATGGTGGCTCCATAGAAAGAGGGAAATGCTGGCTGCCTGGGTCTCTGCGTCTTTAGAGGCAGGCGTTCAATTCAGGAAATTCACTGCCACACCAAAGGGATTGTCTTCATGCTGTTCAAAGAAGTACTTCCCAACTCCACAGGGCAGAATGAGGCCATTAAATGGGCCTCCTTTCTGGGCTGGTCGGGGTGGGGGTGGGGAGCCGGTGTTAAAGGGAGGCCTGAGGCCTCGTGGGCAGGAGAAAAAATTGTTAAAAAGGGCTCTCGAAGACATTCGGCCTCTGCTGATTTCCAGAGCTAAAGGAAACCGAGGCGGCATGGTGTTAAACCTTGTGACTCTAGACCAGTGGCCCAAGCTTCCAAACGAAGCCCTGCACCTGAAAAGCTTTGTGACCCTGACCCAGTCATCTGGACTCTGTGTGCTCAGGCTCCTCATCTATGAAACGACATTAAGGAGGCGGCCAGCCCTGACCTTACAGGACTGCTGTAGAGGCGCAGTGAGACGTGTCCTGGTTTGGGTGTTAGTCCAGAGCGCCCACACACAGGAAGGAGTGACAGCTAGCAGCTATCGTTACGGAGTCACTGAAGCAACTGTCTCAGTGATCAAAAGACCTAGCTCCTTGAAAGACCACCCACTGCACAAACACCTGTAGGGTGAGCGATGATTGGGTGATCTGGCTCAGGGAGCACTAGACCTTCGCAGCAAAAAGGGAGTAACTCCTGTGAAGTCTGGGCCACCTCCTACCACCCTCTCCCACTCTGCTTTCAGACCCTAGACAACCCCCTCCATCCTCCCCATTCCAGCCAGCAAGCTATAGGACCCCATGTTTTAAAAGTATTGACCCTCCATCTACGCCATTTTATTAAAAGTTCTTTCCTCTCGTTTTCTAGGCAATTTGGGCCAAAGTGAATTTGATCCGTAAATTACAAGGGAAGCCACCCAGTTCCTGTCCTTGGCAATAACTCTGGGGGCAGGCAGTAGGTGGCTGTTACAGTGGTATTAGCTTTTTTCTTTCACTACATCAGCCTCCTTGCAAGAACCTGGTCCCTTTCCTCTGCTTCTTGCATTTTTTCTGGGTATCAAAGTTTTAAATGTTCACCAAAGCAAGTTATAAAAATAATAGCAATAGGTAGCCTTTATAAAGTGTGTACTATGACCAAGCACTGCACTAAGCACTTTATAGGTATCTTCACTCATTTAATCCTACACCAACCAGATGAGGCAAGTACTATTGTTATCACAATCCCCATTTTATGGAGGGTGAAACTGAGGCACAGAGCTTACGCAAGGTCGCACAGCTAGAATGTGATCGAGATGGGGAATCTGTCACTACCTAGTCTGGCTCCAGTCTACACTCCGTCAACAGCACATCGAAAGGCACAAAGAAGAAAATCAAAGTCACTGGTATTGCAAATGCTGAAATAATACTTAATATCTTGATGTATTTCCTTAATCCTCAGTGTATGCTCATATTCAAATGCACTTTTTAAAGATAAATGTGAGCTTATGGGATATATACATGGGTTTCTTATAACCTACCTGCTTTTCACTTGACCGGTTCGTTGTGGACATTTCCCCATGTTATTGCACCTTCTATAACTAGATTTTTAACTACTACACAGAACGCCGCTGCATGAATGCACCATAGTTTAACTAGTCCCCTATTGTTGGGCATGGCAGTTATTTCTAGCTTTTCATTATTGTGAGTAACATGCTTCCTTGTAGAGAAATCTTTTTTGGAAAACCATCTGGCAGTGTTCTTCAATGTTTGCTGAGTCAAATATTGTGCACATTTTTAAAGGCTTCTGGGCTTAAACTACCAAGCTGCTCTTCGAAAGCTGCACGGACTCCCCCGCCCCCCGCCGACTCTAATTGAGAGTGCATGCTCCTGGTCTCCTTCCTGAACCGCCTGGCCGCGGAGGTCCCTGCTGCCCAGAAGCACCCGCCTGGCCTGCCAGCCTCAGCGGAGGGGCCTGTGAGGCAGAAAGGGATCATTCTTTAGGAATGCTCCACAAGGCTTCTGTGCATGGAGGTGCCAGTAGGAGCAGAGATCACGGTGCATGCGTGTGTGGGTGCATATGTGTGTGTGTGTATTCTAACGTCGGAAAGAGAGACTAGAGACTGGACCACACTTTGTATGTAGAAATCAAAAGGCAAACAAAACAAGTCAAAACCAGAAGAGCTGAGAAGAGATATGGAAAGAAAAAGGTGTGAGGAGTGAACCCTTGGGGTGAACACGCCTATGGGCTTCCCTCGCTCCCTAGAAGATGATGCACAGCTGGAGCTGGCCCTTTCGCCCCGTGCTCACTGGGGTCACCAGGGAGGAAGCAGGTGCCCCTCCCACTCCTCAGAACTCCAGTCTTGCCCGGCAGGACTGAGAAAATCCTGCCCAGCCCCTGCCTGACTCTGGGATCACCCCATGATCAAACGAGATGACAAACGAGATGTGCATGCCCCATGAAGGGAAACAGTCCACATTGGCCTGTCTTCTTCAGGGCAGGCTGTTGCATGGCTGTTCCCTTGCTTATCCATCTGCCCGGCGCATGCGTGCGGCAGGGCTTCCTTCAGGCCAGGCTCAGGTCCAGCTGGCCATGCTCCTTCCCGCACCCAGGGGTCTACCTACTCCTACAGATGCCCCCTTCCCCTGCCTCCCTCAGGCCCTTCCCTGCTGGTCCCTGCCAGTCCCCACACCAAGGAACCTTGTGGAGAGATTTTAATTGAGTCAAAGAGTTAGGGCCTGTGGGGGAAGGAGGCCTGCTCCCGTCTCTTTTTCCCTATAAAGTGGAGACAATTGTACGCATGTTAAGAGGTTCTGTGGTTTATGACAGAAAAGGCTTATAAATCACTGCGTACATAAATGTCAGTTGTCTTCCTCTGAGTGGAAAACTGTGTGGCAATGAATATGATCTGTGTTTAATAGAAATTCACGTACTGAGGGAGGAAAGAAGACAGGTATTTTATTCCAATCAAGTCATCAAGGAGTGCTTCCTGTAGGCGGCTGCATTTGAGCCTGGTGACCCGGGTGAAAGGAGAAATATGGGCAAGTGAGATGGCTGAATTGTAAGATTCAATCTGGAATCAATAAATGACATAAAATAGGCCATACAGATCAGGCAGGCATGTTGGGGTCCTGCTGCATGGATCTCTGTGCTTCCGTGAAGAAGAGTAAACCATCTGCAGCTGGCAGCGTCCCCTAGTGGTGGTGGCAAGGAATGGAAATCAAATACCTATTTTTTCCTCTCTACTGATGACCTGACATTCATTGAGAATTTACTATGTACCGGGCTCTGTGCTAAGTGTTATACCCGTTACCCCATTCAGTTCCCATGGGCCCAATAATGCAACCATGGCCCCATTTTACAGACAAAATGGGGATTCATGAAATTCCCATTTCACAGATGAAGGGGACACATGGAAGTTAACTAGCTTGGACAAGGTCACCAGCTATAAAGATCTGGAACCACTTTTATCTCTTTATCAAACACCAGTGTGATGTTTGCGCTTGTCACCTTTACCACTGTTGGAGCTCATTTCTTGAGCTTGGCTGGGAAGAGAATCCCAGGGAGCTTCGTGGCTGGCTGCCACCTCTCAGACTCAGATTTCGAGACTGAGAGGTCCAGGAATCTTGGAAACCAGCCAGGTCCAGCCCTGGCTCTGACCATGGCCACACCCACTCCGACCTCATTGACCACTTCCTACCCCCCACCTATGTGGCCTCCACTGGGTCCAGGCCATTGGTGCCCACCTGAAACTCTTGCAACAGCCTTTCCACACTTCACTCTCTTTCCACCTCTGTTCCTCCTCCCACAGGCCACTCTCAACCCAGCTAGACCCAACACACCACTCTGCTGGGTACCTGCCTCTTCCTGGGCAGCCCTCCGATCTCTGCACAAAGCCCTCCAAGGCTCTGCGGAGCCCTTGGAGAAAACACCCAAGCCCTTTGTAAGACCTGCAAGGCCCCGCGACCGGTCCTTCTTACCTCTCCGACTTTGTCTTCGCAACTCTCCCCTGGATCGTTTTGTTCATGCCAAACTGGCCTCCTGAATTGCCCAAGCAAGATACCCTCCCACCTCTGGACCTTCGCACTGCTATTCCCGCTGTCTGGAATGCTCTTCCCCAAGTTCTTCATGTGGATCAAGCCCTCATGCCCCACAGGCCTAACTCAAATAACACCTGCTCAATGAGGCCTTTGCCAGACACCATCTAAAATTTCAACCTCCCACACCCAGCCCACCTTCATTTCGCTTCTTAGCATGCTGCTATCTAAGTGTTATACGTATTGTAATTATTTGTTCTTTTTATTCTCTTTCTCTCTCTCCTGTTAGAATGGAAACTCCTTGAAGGCAGAGGTTTTCATCTGGCTTGTTTGTTGCTATGGCCCCGGCACCAAGACTGTGTCTAGCTCAGAGTAAGTGCTCTAGGAATCTCTGTGAATGAATGAATGAATGAATGAATGAATGAACGATTGGCTTGAACTCAGGCATGTCATGAGCTGTAGGTAAGGGGTAGTGCCAGCCCTTTCTACCGAAGTCAGCCTGGGAGAGGAAAGGAGTGCCATGCATCAGTGACAAACCCTGGGCTCTGCAGGGTTATCTGCAGAAGTCACAGTGGAGATACTCATCTGTAACGATGTGAAGAGGAAGCCAGCGTGAAGAGCTGCCTGCCCCGTGTGTGCCACCCATCAATCCTCACAGCCTCCACATGGGGTGTATCAGCCCATTTCGCAGATGAGGAAACTGAGCCTAGGGGGTCACCAGGACTTCCAAGCACATGGCAGAGTCAGGAGTAGAACCCACATTCATCACTTCTCAAAACCCAAGCCCTTCAGAGTCTAGATGCCAGCTTCCCCTTGAATGGAGGGCTTTTGTCCTCTACCTAAGGGCAGGCAACCCACAGTATTACCCCCAGTGGCTGCTGTGAGTTTCCAATGAGACAAAGCAGCGTCTGGCCTCCTGCAGGCCCACAACCACCACTGGCAATGAGCGTGGACACTGGGAACTCCCTGCACAACAGCAAAGCATCACCCACCTCATATCATGGCAGAAAGTAGGGGGGCCAGCTCTCTCACCCCTCACCTACCTTCCAAGTCAGGGAAAAGAGGGAAAAAAGCACATGGGTAGCAAGTTCCTCTCTGGCCTCCCTTTTTCCTTTAACGTGGACTCGGTTTAGGGTCCGAAGGCCTCAGCTTCCCTCGACAGGTTCACCTGCGCTGCTCTGTGCTGAATCTGCACTTGGACAAGCAGGCTGCTCTCAGGAATGTGAGCTCAGCACCAGGTGGCCAGATGGCTCGACAGCAACATGGCTCATCTGAAAGGGCCTCTTGATGGCATCTGTGTGTGTGCCTCACAGGCCTCTCAGGGCTGTGAGATGAGGCTCGTTACGACACTTTCCCTGCCTCTCTGCATCCTGCACCTGCTGCGAAGCCACTTGGTGCCGGAGACATTCCTGGGAGCCTCCCCATCCGGAAATTCTACCTAGATATGCTTCTCGCTGCAACAGCAAAACGCTGCTCTAACTCCAAACTGGGAACCGCTACAGGAAATTCTCTCAGGGGGTAACAGTTGGGCCACTGTGATGCTGCTTATAAAGTGAGTATCATTATCAGGTCGCACTTGATAAATGAGAAGTCTCTGAAATATTATTTTGACTTTATCCACTTACTTAAAAAGCGAGACCATCCATTTTTAGTAGCACTAAGACGTTGGGATGCCCTGCTGGTGCTGAAAGCAGCACTAACTCTTGTCCCAAAGGCCTGAATCTAACAACCATGTGTTCTTATTTTGTTTGCACTTATTAAAAGGAAGCAGTGATCACCAGGACCTGACAACGGGGCAGGAAGAACAGCTAGAGGGCGCACATGTGTTTGCATGTGTGCTCACGTGTGTGTGAGCACAGTGTATGTCGATGCATGCCTGTGAGTGCATGCACACACATGTGTCAGTGTGCGAGCAGATATGTCTGTTACCTGTGTGGACACATGTGTGTTGCATGTTAGTTAACCATCAGCTTTTAAAATGTCAAAGGAATCATGTAGATGCTACAGAGCTGGTGCCGTGTGAGGCAGCCATGACCGCTCAAGATCAAGGGGTTCTCAGGGTCACTTCTCACCTCTCCAGGAAAATGCCCCCCACCACAGGCAACTGGTCACCCTCTCCCTTTCAAAATGATCACCAGCAATAAACAGGGTACCATATGAGGCTTCTGGTCTCAGCAACAACGGGCCACGTCGTGAAAAAACCAGAGAGACGGGGTTAGGCTGGAACACGTCCCCCAAGTCTAACCAAGTGAGAGAGCAAGCGGTCTCCCAGCAGAAAACATTCCCTCTCTCGCCAAAATGAGGCCCGCACGTCCGATCAAAGCCACAACACACCTGTAATGTTGTCATAGCTCCGGAAGTTCATTTCGATGTGGTCCCACTCGAGCACCATGCAGTTCTCCATGCTGGGCTGGGCGATGGCCACGTACACGTCGTTCTTGGAGTTAAACGTATCCACCGAGACCGACTGGTAGGGTAAAGTCTGATGAACAACAAAATCTGGGGAAGGGTGTTGGGACAGAAAGCCTCCGTGAGAGCTCTTGTGGGAATGACCGACCACCCCTTCTTTCCTTTCTCTCATGGGTTCCCCAGAAGAGGGGCAGGGGAGGACAGGAGAGAAGCAGCACAAACATCACAGTGTGCTTGGCGTTGGGAAAAGGTTGTGGCGTGCACGGGATTATCAGACTGAACGCACAGCTTCTAATACAACTGCTTCGAGATAAATAGCTGACGGGTTTGGCTAAAAGATCTCAGTGTTTTAAACAAATTGGGTGAGACCTAGCTTTCAAAAGGGCAAGACAGTAGGGATGCCGCAAAGCAGCATTTCATGAACATTCCTCCATGAACAAGGGGTGATGTGGGCAACTTCATTTGGGGGACGCTGTATTTCCAGCCCTCTCAGGAGAAACCTCGATAATAAAGAACCCTGTTTGTGGTGTTTGCTGCGGTGGGCCTCCAGCTTACCTGACCATGGGGTCCTTTTAGCCCATTAGCATACTCCCCTGCTCTGCAGTACCCCGGTGCCAAACTGTCGTGGCGGGGTCACAATGAAAAGTCGACCCCCAAATGGCACACTGCATAAGTGGAAGCCAAACCAAACCCTCCGATACGGTCTCAGAGGCTTATGAAGCCCTCCTGCAGGGAAGTTAAGCATGTTTGCAGGTTCCTGGACCCAGTGTGGTGTGAGTGGGAGCTATGTCTGTGGTCCGGAGATCTATTAGAGCTTCAGGCATGTGCTTGACTCTTACATTTAGTTGTAAAGTAATACCCCTTGTCCACGTCACTCCCCTGACTCACCGTATTAAATCTTAGGAGGGAACGTACAATTTCACCAAGGAGCAGGGCACAGATGCTCTCAGGAACACAGACAGTTAGTGTGAGGGGGAGCCAGAGAACCGACGCAGAAAAGGAAGAAAAGAACACTAATAAAGTATAAGAGAAGTTATTTCTCTGGCCAGAGAGCTTTCCATGTGCACTGCTTCGTGGCAGGTTAAATGCGCCCAGGACACAATGATGAGGGCCGTCTGGCTAAGGTAAGTCGCTCCAGTGAAAAAGTCCTGGCTTTGCCCATCTATTCCCACACCATCCTTAACGGTGCCCCCGCAAGTCCTGTCTCCCCTGCAAAGCCTCCCCTGACCCTTCCAATCCTCATTCACTGGACACATAAGCAGGCCCTGTTGTTCACACCTTATTACTCACGATGATTGAACCTTCAACGTGGTGACATCAGGGTCAGATTTGGAGAAGTGGGAGAGATCCAGAGCCTTGAGGAATTTTACAGAGCCAGGAGCCCAGAGAGGGTGTGTGTCTGCCCTTGGGCACACAGCATGGTGCATCTCCTGAACAACTTTAAGGGCTTTAAGGTCAGACTTGGGTCCTACACTTCTCAGAGCCCCCATGGCATGAGCCCACGGCAGCCACTCAAGGAATAACTCTGACACGGAAGCCTCTTAAAACTGTTACATGAGACAGGCAATAAAGGGACAGGCCACCCACGAGTGAGTAAAGAGGGACAGTGCTGAAGGAGTAGAGGCAGGAACAGAAGTGACAGAAGCACTGAGCAAGTGCTGGCATAGGAAGCGTGGTGGCGGGAAGAGCAGGTGCCAGTTGGGGCAGTGACGAGGGGCACGACTGAGGGAGCGAGGGCGACGTGAGGCACTGGAAAGAGTGCTGTGCCTAGAATCAGACCACCTGAAACCACTTCCTGCACAGGAGAGATGCTGCACGCGTGCTTCCCCTGACTAGGCCTCAGTTTACTGATCCACACTATGGGTGCACTGGTGCTTACCTCCTAAGCTTAATGGCAGAGGGACACATGGGCCAATGTTGGTGGAAATGCCCACCTCAGGGCTTAGCACATTGTAGTTGCTTAATAAATATGGAATTAAGGTCCGAGAAAGGACGGTCCACCTCCCCTGTCCCGGTCACCACTGGGCTGTCACTTGGGGGAG
>PVKM010024748.1:0-12262 GCA_004027735.1 Carollia perspicillata
GGGGCCTTGCGTGTGCCACCTCTGATTTATGGTATTCATGCTCTGTCAGCACGTACTATGCTCAAAACAGGATAGGGAAGACCCACTTTTTTGTTCTTAAATACTTCATAGCACAGTAAGGAAGACACGGTGATTGCAGGACGTGGCAGAGCCTGGCGAGTTGCTCACCTACATCCAAGTGCGCTGGTCTCATCAGCGGAATGCTAGGCCAGGCCCCAAATCTCCTGTGGTCTCCTCCACACTCTTTATCCATCCCTCACCACAGTGCCAGAGATCTACAGCAAACCGCAAGGCCCAAGGGGACAGCAGGTAGGGGATTGTGTGTGTCAGAGCCCCACCTCCCACCCGGAGAGAACCCTTCACTGTGACAAGCTCTAGTGATTTAGGGCTGTCTGTTAGGTTAGTAGACCCTGACTAATAAACAGGAGTGTGAGAGGTGGTGTCCACAAGGAAAGCACAAGCATGGGGAGCTCTGGGAACACAAGAAAGAGGACAAAGGCAGGGAGGTGATTTTTAAGGAAAAGGAAGAGGGAGCCTCATCCTGAAGGCAGGACAGGATTTACCTGGGGCGGGGCAAAGTGTGAAAGAATGCTAAATTGCATGTCAAAATTTAAAGGGGACAAAGGGATAAAGAAGATACCAGATGGGTAAGCAAGGTTTGGGTTTTCACCTGAAAGCAATGGGGAGCCACTTAAGCATTCCAAGAAGTACTCTAGACATGATCGGATTGGTGGGAGGCTGTCAGTGGAAAATGCTTTGGAGGAGTTGAGAGCTGGTAGAGGCAGACAGGCCAGCTAAGGGTCTGCTGCAGTTCTGCACAGTAGAAATGAGAAATGTCATGGCTCGGGGTTGGAGGCGGATCTGAGAGACATCACCTGAAACCAAAGGAACTTTCTGACCAGCTAGAATACAAGGGAGGAGAGGTCACCGAGGAATGAAGACATTCCACGTTTCTGAATTAGACCACCAGGTGAATGACGGCACCAGAAATGGAGAATGGGGACAAACAGATTCACGGAGAACAGCCTGGGCTTGAACTGAATGTGGAACATGAGTGGGGTAAAGACCAGAGGCAGGTGGGTACTGGGGTCCACAGTAAGTTCGGGGCTAGAGGTGTGTATTTAGGGATAGCTGAAGCCATGAAAAAGATGAGATCCCACTGAGAGCAAAGCCAGAAAGAACCCTAATATACCAGTATACAAGGACAAAGAATTTAGGGAAAACCTGCCCAGACTGAGAAGAGACATGTTTTAAAATCCTGGAAAGTTCATAGGTAGAGAGAGCTTTAAAAGCGTATTAAAAACCAGGACTGAAAACCATTGGATTTTAGGTACCAGATCTTGATCATCTTTTTGAAAGCAGCGTAGATGAAGAAGGTATGAGAACCAGGGAACTGGGCTAATCAAGTGCATGATGAGGCCTTAACAGATATTTCTAATTCTCTACAATCCTCTCCATTGTTTATTTAAATACCTTTAGACTCATGCGAATTGAATAAAATACGAATGTATTTGTAATAAAAGCAAAACTGCACCAAGGAAGCATGAAAATACCTTAGGGTGGCACCCGAAGGCCGTCACAGTCTGGTCCCAGTTAGTCTGTGCTCCGCCACTCCCGCCGGGCTATGCTCAACCCTTCACAGCTCCTGTCAACCAGCTGATGCCTTCTCACTTTACTCCCCCCACCTGCAGTGCCTCGTCCCACTTTCTACCTGGCAAATTCCTGCTGCAGAACAGCTTCAACGTCTTGTTTCAAACAGCATTCCTAATCTACACTGTATCCCAGCAAACACGAGCCCCCGGCTCATTCGCACGTGCGCCTCATCCCAGGGAAGGCTGTGAAACTCATCAGAACTAGAGACAGTCGCTGATGAATCTTCATACTTTTGTCGCCAAGCCTGGCTGTGTGACAAGTTACATTGGTGGATCTTCAAAGAACTAAACGTCTATTACTCAGCTTCTTGTGTAATCCTCTCCCTTGAATCCAGGCTGGACCTGTTATGTGCTTTAACTAACAAAACATGGCAGAACGCATAGCAGATGAGATGCAGATCTCAGCCTTCACAGCACCTGGCAGCTTCCACTTGTGTCCTCTTTGGAGCCCTGAGCTGCCATGTAAGAAGTCTCAATGTCCTGCTGTAGAAACCACAGAAAGAGGCCATGGGAAGATGACCAGATGCTAAGACTACATGGAAGAAAAGCTAGGAACCCAGCTATCAGCAAGAACCAAGGCTCCAGACATGGGCCCCTGGGGGTAAGCCATTGCAGCCAACCCCCAGCTATGGAAACCACCTTCCCTGGGGCACTGGTTTCAGGCGATATCTCTTAGATCTGCTGCATGTGAAGGAAGGTGACAGTCTTGAACATCCCAGACCTAGAAAACATCACACTGAGCCTTCTTCATGCATTGTTGGGTATTATTTTAATCTACTACATCTTGGGGTAGCTTGTAATGGAGCAAGAGATAACTGCAATGAATGGTAGTAAGAGAACAATTTACTCAACTAGAAACTTATCAACAACCTACTTAATATACCAGGCACTCTTACAGGAGCTAGGGATTCAACAATGAACAAAACAGATACAGATCTTTACCTTTATTGAACTAACATTCTAGTGGGGAGAGACTGACAACAAATATGGTTAAAATAATCAGCATGGTAGTTCTGTGGAGAAAAATAAAGCAGAAAAGAGCAACATAGAGGGTGACAGGAGGGGTTATCATTATAAACAGTGTGGGCAGGAAAGTTCCATGGAGAAGGGAACAATCTTTTAAGATAGAAAGGGTAAGGGAGTCAGACAGGTGGATTACTGCGGGCAAATATTTCAGGCAGAAAGAACCGCACATAAGGCAGAGCCTGTCTGGCGTGTCTGAGTAACAGCTAAGATATCAGTGTGCATGAGGGCGAGTGAGATGGGTGGAGGTGAAGTCTGAACGGTAAGAAATAGTATCTCGTAGTCCCCCAGACAGCCCAGGTTCAGTGATTCACTAGGAGGACACGCAGGACATATAGCCATTCTCACAGCCACGATTTATGAGGGTAAAAGGAGAGAAAGCAAAACTAGGAAAGGGACACGGCACATGGGTGAAGTTGGAGGGAACTGGGTGCACGCTTCCACCGGTTCTCTCGAGGTGGGCCCACCCCTGCAAGCAAGGAGTTTTGACAACGCATACGAAATGCTGTTTACCAGGGAGGCTCTCAGAGACTCAGCGTCCAAGGTTTTCACTGGGGGCTGATGACAGAGACCCTCCTTTAACTAGCATCCACAAAAATCTCAGACCTCCAGAAGAAGAGCGGGCATTTGGCACAAATTATATTGCTTGCATAAAACAGTTCTGGCACAATGAGTCATTTTCTTCAGGGCATGGCGGAAATCCTCCACAAATCGAAGTTCCCGGATGCCAGCAAAGGACCAGCCTTGAGAGAAGGCCTAAGGCTAACAGTTCCGGGGCAGTTAACTTTTTCCTGCACAGACAGCCAGATCATGCAGCACTTACAGGCCATCTGAGAGAGCTGAATAAAAGGATGAATGCCATGACGCCTGGCTAGAACGTTAAATGATCACTTTAGCTTTTGTCTGGAGAAGAGATGGTAGCAGGGGCATAAATAGAAAAACTAAAGTCCACTGTGGTGGGGGCTGAGGGGCAAGCCCGAGCATGCTATCAGAAAAGCTAGAGAGAAGTGGTCAGATTCTAGATATATTGTGAGAGTCGAGTCGATATGATTTGCATATTGACTGCATATGGATCCTAAGAGGAAAGGGGAGGTCAAGGATTATCACAAGGATTTCTGACCTCAGCAACTGAAAGCAGGGTGTGGTCATTCAGTGAGATGGGAAGACTGTGGGAGGGGAGGGGTTTGGAGCAGGGGGTCCAGAGTTCAGTGTCGGCCGTACTAAGTGTAAGGCGCCCCCCTAACATCCAAGCAACGGTGTCAAGGAATCTGCTATATTGGAGTCTGGAGTTCAGAGGAGAGATCTGGGGTGTCACTGAAGAGCTGATATTTGGAGCCATAATGCTGGATGAGCTCATCCAAAAGCATCTAAATCTCACGGAAAATGTCCCAAGTTTTGTTTGCCACTCCTTTTTGGTATCAAATATGGAGGCTGTATACCTCAGGCTGGTGAATCTCGGGTGCAGACCGCAACTTATTCTACAATTCAGCTGGGTTTCGCTCATGCCCAAACACAGGATTTAGGATTTTAAAGGCTCTCTCTTCTACCTGTGGATACAATAGTAGAGCTCCCTTTCCAATGGCAAAGTCCTCGACAGAACCCACGGCAACGTCTAGGAGCAGCAGGTCAGGCTGAGGACGGCCTGGGATCCGAGCTCTAGACCAGGGGTTTGCAAAGGCAGCTGAGAGGCATCACGGAGGAGCTTGAAGCCTGAATTGTCCTTTAAGGTAAGCCGTTTGTGACTTCAAATTAATTAAAGTTTAAAATTTAGTTCCCCAGCTGCACTGCCATGTTTCCAGTATTTACTAGCCATACAGGGCTAGAGGCTATCCTACTGGAAAACACAGACAGAGGACATTTCCATCATCTCAGGAAGTTCTATTGGGCTGCGCTGCTTTAGACTTTCTAAGAGAGGCCCAAAGAAGTTCTGCATTCTAATACATCCCTTAGATGGTTTTAATAATCACCTCAGCAAACAGTCTCATAAAAACCTGCCATTAACCTCTACCCAACTTTCCCCCGTTAACTAAGCCCTTTCAGCATGCGCTCCAAACGGCGAATCAGGGCTGTGATCATCTCAACCCCGGCTCCGTTAGAATCACCTAGAATGCTTTTTTAAAATACCTACATCCAGTCCCCACTCCGAACCCAGTGAATGAGAATCTTGGAGAAAGGAACTCAGGCATCTGTATTATTTAAAATGTTAAATGTTAAAATGAGAGGTGACTAATAATCGGCCAGGGTTCAGTCCCCGCAGGATAGGGCTCAATTACCCCTTCACCTGTGACACATAATCCTGACAATAAATTAAACGAATTATTCAATGATCCCCCATCTTGACTATTTAAGAAGACAATCTCCTTCCTGCTAACTACTTAACTAAATGGGATTTGGGGCCCGGGACACTGATCAACTACCAGAATCCAAAGACAAGTGATCCCATAATTCTTGCCCATTAGTCACTTCCCCTCCCCACTAAAGTTCATGAAAGGGGAGGGCATGGAGAGGCGGCAGAAATGTCCACATCCCAGATTTCAGAGCCTAATTAAAACCATCCTCGGCTTCTTCAGCATCCTGCCTACGTCGGGCCTTATCTGATGCTGATTCAGCTGGTTCCCCACATTCCACAAACACCAGTCTTCTCTGTTTTTTCTCTGCAAGAGGTGGATTCTTCTCTGTTGCTGCCCACAAAGTCCAGAATGGCCTCCTTGGCCTTCACTTACCCTCCAAACTTTAGAAACCTTGAATCTATCCTCAATCTTGAAATCTGACTTTCTCCCACCTAAATTATTCAGGGCCGCAGAAGAAACCAACTTAAGTTACATTCAGTTCCCGCCAAATTTTGTTTTCTGTACAGCACTCTCTACCTGGATGCCTACGAGGAACACTTTTCATGCTTGATTTGCAAATCCTGCAATAGTCGCCTCGGATCTGTACTATGAAAGATGATGGAGAGGAACGGTGGATGCCCCACCTCTCCACGAGAAACAAAATTGCTATTGTTATGTTATTGTAGTGGTTTGCAGATGGAATTGACTTTTAAAACAAACTGTAAAAAACAGACAAGGTGGCAACATTCCAAAGCATAATAACCTACTGGGCTGCGTAATTTCATGACGGCCTAAGGACCTAGAGAGGCAGTTCCTGGGTTCAAATCCCAGTTCCGCTGTGTACTAGTCACATCTCCGACTCTCTGCCCCTCTCTGTCAAATGGGAAAGACGGTACCTACCCTGGTGGAGTGAGTCCTTTAATGCATGTGAAGGCCCCAGAACGGTGCCTGCACAGTGTAAGCACGATTCATGTCAGTAATTATGATTGTGTGCAGGCTTTAAAACCTTGCTGTCTGGGGAAACACGCCTTTTCAATAGTTTTTACTGATTTAAAGAAATGAACTTCTGACAAATTGTTTTTCCAATTGAATTTTGGCATTTCTGGTCTTTTCCCATTATTTTCTAAATTCAATGGATAGAAGCATGGAATTTGTCAGAGCATTTCTTGACATTTTAGTTCCATTAGGAATCCCATTTAATGTTAGTTAAGCCTTATTATGATTATAATATTATTTAAAATGAAACTGTGAGAGACGAATATTTTGGGAGGGGAAAAGTATCACTTGCCACATATTAAATTGAGATTGTAAAAGCCAAGGAAGGGAGGGAAAATTTATAAGTTGCAGGTGACCTTTATATATTAGTGAATGTGGCATTTAAATGTAAACAGAAAAATGTAATGTCTGGTAATAATAGTAAAATGGATCAATACAATTACATTATGGGTTCTGTGATATTATAAATTATGCTTTCAGTCCAGAAATATCAATAGCTTTTTAACACCTTTTAAGATCAAATTATAATACATTAAATATCATCTAGTTAATTCCCTGTATGTTCTTTATAAGCTTATAGCTTACTTCCATTACTTAGCTCCATGTACTACCCTTCTAAATGTATGTGATTTTAGGGCATAAATTATTTTTAACAATAAGTCAAACATAAAATAACATTATTTCATTAAGACGATCTTTCAATAAGATATACTTTAATAATTAGTCTAGAATAATGTTACTGTCAACCTTAGCTTACTTTCGAAGTTAGTGAAACTGACTTCAAAGACAATTGGTTACACGTGTAAATGTCAGTTTAACTGAATTACACAATGTAAACAGCACACGCTATTGTAACAATGAAAAAAGCATGAGAGTGGATACTCACAGAGTTTCATAGGCCACTTTATTTTCCTCAGTTCTATTAGTAAAGAGTTCAGCTTTGGATATTCTACTGAATGTATGTACAGACCTCTCACTAAGCAATTCCTGAATGCTTGACTGATCGAGTCAACACAAACACGTATCTATCCAGAGTAAAAACTTTTTCTGTACAATCATTTTTAGTGGAAGCACAGAAGGTGCCGAGATTTTTCTCAAATGCCCAAACTATATATATTTGGAAGGAACAAAATTATTTTTATGCCTTGGATAACCTGTAAGACATTAAGAGAAATTACACCTTCCCATCATCACACTGGTCAACACACTACTTCTACCGTTCCCGCAGAGTGAGAACACATGTTGAAAGAACAGTTGGCCTCCAGAGCAAGCGTGTATGATGCGCCTGCTTCAGCAGGGTTTGGGGCACACAGGATGTTCTACTTGAATGCCTTCGAGGCTTTCTTCTCCGCTGCACACACAGCAGCTCAGCATGTTCCCCAAACACCTCACATGAGTTCCAGTGTCCAGCTAAGTCCTCCTGAACACGCATTCCACTCTAAGAAACACTCTTCCCGAGCTTCACTTAAGTTGCACTTGTTTCTGAGTTCAGGGACAGAGTTGGGGACAGTCTTAGTCTGCATTTCAATAGTCGTCCAGGACGAGACACAGACCACCTAGGTAGTAAATGTTCATGAAATGTGTGGCATTAAACTAGAAACCCTGGAGATGTAGACTGGTTGGTGTAAGCAAATAGCATCCTTCCACCAAGTGCCCTCCCAGTCAACTAGGGAGGACAGGTCACGAGGTTGAAATTCCAAGGCCCCCACGAGTTCCAACTTCCCAGTGTGTTACTTGCACCAATTAACTTCCGAACTCCAAAGAGCCAAGTGTAGCAGGCCTTGGTGGATCAAAAATTTCACCTCAGGTCAGCAGCACCTTCAAGAGTTCCCTTGGAAAGTGTTCCTTCAAACAACTTTTAAAGCAGTGCTTCTCAAACTCCAATGGCCATTCCAATCACCTGCGAACTTGTTTAAAAGCAGGCTGAGGCAGTGAGCTTGGATCAGGGTGCCAGACTGTGTGTTTCTAACTGACCCCCAAGTGACTCCCCTGCTGCGGTGCCTCCCACCACCCTTTGAGAAGGCCCACAGACTCCCAAGGGCATCAGTTCACTTATATCAGCAACATTCAAAAGTTGTGGCCACAGGTAGTGAGAAATCAAGTTGCCTGGGTGCTCTGCGTCCCCTGAGAGTCGCCACCAGGTCCTCAGGGCACCTGGCAGGTGCCTTGGCCTCTGAGCGCTCGTAGATATACAGCCCAGCAGCCGCGCCCCCCTCCTCCCTCCCCGCGCGCGCCCCCAGCGCTGCGCTCACCTTCTCCCGGGTCTTCAGGTATCGCTGCAGCGCCTGCTGCGTGAGCTCCCGGACACGCAGCTGGCCCTCTTTGCAGGGCACCACGATGCCGATCCTGCCAAAGCACACGGTCACTTTCATCCTGGCCCCTGCGGACCACGCCGGGCCTGGCCGAACAGGTGTCTGGCTCCGCGGGTGCAGCCCCCACTCTCGGGGGACGCGCGGCACGGGCAGGCCCGGAGACCCGAGGCGCCTCTCTTCGGCGCCCCCTCAGGGCCCAGGGCTCGCAGCAGCACCCCTTCGCCCCGGGAAGGCGGCCACCGGGGAGCGGGAATCTGGGGTGGGGGAGGCAGCGGGAAGGGCTACCTCCCAGGTGGCCGGGGACGGAGGGGTGGGGGGCCGGACGCGGCGGCACCGCGACTGGGCTCCTCCTCCTGCCCTTGCTGCAGCTCCGGCCCGGCCGAGGCGGCCGCTCCGCGAGCACCAAAGCGAAACTGCCGACCCGGCCCAGCCCTGGCCCGGGTCCTCGCCCTGGCGGTGGCGGGGTGGGCCCCAGGCCCCGGACTGGAGTGGGTGGTAGCGGCGGCGCGCGGGGCCGGAGTTGGGAGGAAACTTTTGCGCCGGTCCCAACTCCTCCGCGGCGCGCGGCGCTCTGGACTCCCGCGGCCCCGGGGCCGGCCTGGGCCGGGCTCTTAAAGGGGCCGCGGCGCTGCCGGGCCCCGCAACTCTCTCGGTGGCGCGGAGCCGGGACGCGCGGGGCAGTAACTGGAGCCTAGGAGCCTGGTCCCCTCACTGGGTCTCTCCCTGGCTCTCTCCCTCCTGCACACACTGGGAGCTCTAGGGAATTGTAACGGGACCTGAAAGCTACCTACCGGGGGACTGAAATCGGATCTCATAAAGCACGCTTGAGGGAATAGCTAGGAGACTGCAGAGCTACACCCTTAAAATGAGGGGATTGGAGCAAGATTCAAGGAGAACCCGGGAGCAGGTGCTTCTTGGCACGCCCACCCAAACGCCACAAGCAGTGACAGTTCGCAGGTACAGAGCTGCAGGGATGGCCTAAGGGCCTGTTAGGAATTTGTCTTAAGCACAACGCCTCATCTGCCCTCTGGAGCCCCGAGATAGCAAAATGGAAGGGATTATGGAAGATAACGTGGCAGCCAAATCATCCCTTTTACAGAGGAAGACACTGAGTGCTCCCACAAAAGTCACATCCCAGATCCAGATGTGATCACATATGCTTACATATATTCTTCTGAAATATGCCTCCTGGGTTGTTTTTTTTATTATTACTTTTTAATGGGAAAAACAATTTTAAAAACGAAGTTCATGATTTGGAAGATGCGAATCCGTCACCAAGTGAAATAGGCGTTACTCTTGGAAAAAAATTCAACAAGTAACACCTGCATCACAATTAGCTCACACATCAAATGAGCTCCTTTGCGCCCAACACCAACCCTGTAAATACTGTTTTCCCATTTTTGTGAATGAAGAACGGTACTCAGCGAGGTTAAGGGGCTGAGCTGACCCTGTAGTTAGTTATGCTGAAAGGAAATCGGCATAACTGATTCTTCCGATGCTGAATTTCTGCTCTCCCCAAGCAGTTTTCTCAGCAATCAGGTTCATCCAAAATGATCCTTGGGGCTACATCATGTGTTTCTCTACAAAAGGGTTTGTTCCTATGTCAAGATGCACTTCGGTTGAACTCGAATTGCCCCGGAGAGTATGATAATACACAGGAGATTAAATTTATAGGCTTGCAGACTTTGAGAGTTTTCAACTTTTTAAACTCATTCCTACATGCAATAAGTGCATATTGGTGTCTTCTATGCACAGGACTTTATATATGGGTCAATGGCATCAAGGAGGATTATGCAGACCAAGTCGATTTGGAGAAAATAGTAGAATTTGGTAGCAAATCCTATACAAACTAATTTAAGCAAATTAAAGACAGAATCTATTTCCTCCTAAAATTAGAAGATCCAAAGAGCACTCTTCTGAGGCAAGATTGAAACCTCTGAAACCGAGGGGGCCACCTCTCTCCATCTGTTGGTTCTGTGCTCTTGTGTGTAATGTCCGGTCTCAGGCAGGATGTCCCCGAAGGAAACAAAAGTGGCCACTCTAAGTGTTGCAGGTTTACAAAGCCTTAAAGCCAGCCATCTCGAACATCAATAAATCTTTCTCTGGTGAGGACGTGTACATCCAAGCTTGGGTCTCATACCCTCCCTCTGGTGAGATGAATGCAACAATGATTGGCCAGGACAGATTCACGTGCCACTAAATCATATGGACTGAGAATAGGGGAGGGAGTGAACCCTCAACAAATGGGACAACAAAAAACACACAGCCACCACAAACTATAAGATTGCTTCCCAACTCTCAAGGAGCTTATGGGTGGGAGGGAAGACAAGACCTACAGATGTGAGAAGTTAAATAGAAACTATAAAACAACAGTGAATTTGATAATTCTATTGAACATCATTGATTTAGGTATCTTCCAGGCATGTTTTCAGTGAATATATTATATATATATATATATATACACACATATATATATAATATATATATAATGTAATGTGTGTGTATACACACAAAAAATGAATCATATATTATGTATCTATATTTTTAGAGATGAGAAACTGAGGCCAAGAGAGGTTAAGATCACAGTCTTAGAAAGTAGCAGAGGCTGGATTAGAACCCAGATAGTCTGACACCAGAGTCTTCAGTAACTGTTATGCTGATTTTACATAAGTACCAAGTGAGTAGAGCAAACAAACAAATAAATAAATACTAATGCTGTGGATTAATGTGTAAACCTTTTAATATCAGATACTGTATGGGCATGTAGAGTGGAACAGAGCAAATTGTTAGCTGCCGAAATAACTTTGCATGTTGCCCTTCTTTCTGCTCCGTGGCTTTTCTTTTCCCTTCACCGTTGCTCCAGGATCCTCCTCTTCTGCTCTAATAATGAATAGCTCCTGCTCGTCTTCACATCACAAACTTCCTCTTGGCCCAGCTCCGGCCCCTCCCTAGAGCCCTGACTTCGAGAACGTCCTGGCTTTCCAGAAGCCCCAAATGAACCATGAAGAATACCCAGACTCCAAATTCCACTCCCAGAAAGACTGGGATCAGGTCTTGTGAGATGCAGCAGAGATTGTGCTGAGATGAAGGAAGGCGTGAAATTAGGCAGGGATGTAAACAATGAATTATGCAATCCAGCATGCCATGGAGTGAACTTTAATGACCCCAAGTTAGTGATTATAAGAAGAGTTTAGTGTTTATATTTCACGTTTATTAAATAGCCAGAGTTAATTTCTTATTCAGCCTTACCATAGCATACATAGAAACATTTGTCATATATTAGGAAGATCTATGAAAGAACACAGTTGCAACACACAGACATTCATGCCCAGCAAATTCCTAAATCAATATTTCATGTCCCATGGGACCTCCTGGGCAGAAGACAATAAATAATTTGCCTTGATTAATCCTGGAGGATTCTAGGCCTGGGTCCCATTTTCTTGTTTTGCCTGTTGGATGGGTAAATATTGCCTGTGGTGTGATACTTTCCCATTTGCAATCCAACATCTTAGCAAGCTTTGGAGTAGCCAGTGAAAATGTGTTATGCAGAGACCAAAAATACTGACCAATATTATTAGACTGCTCTGCTTTATAAAAATTCTAACTAAGATGTCAGGTACCATTAGCTGTATATTGAATAAAGTATGATAAATTTTAATACATAATTGACTAGTCTTTCATTCTGATGTTTTGCACTATTAAAACAGAAAATATTTTCACATTTCAATTAATTATTTATAACAAGCATTATTTATCACACAGATTAATTGAATTAGAGATAATCTCTTTTAAGACCCTTGGAGCAATTAGTATAATAGACTATATTCTTAGCTTCCTTATGAAAGTAGGTGCCAGAGTGATACCATAAGAGAAGAAAGAGAAAAATGAGTATGCTTTTTTAAAAGTCTGTCCTTCCATATTTAAAAGCAAAGGATCTGGCAAGAACACG